>OX578148.1:72842779-72992779 GCA_951213105.1 Amaurobius ferox
ACATACCAGTCTCAGTGTATCAAAGCCGGTATTAAAATACTGGAAAAATATGATCAAGTTACAGCTTATCAGAATTTCTGGATACCGATTTCGGATGCTCTAGGTCCATGAGATTTTATTTTGAAACTATATCAGTATAACACAATTTATTCCACTGCTGCTTCAAACCAATCATTTTTCAAGAATATCCAACAAAATCTCGCATCAAACTTATTTATCTATATTCTTTCCTACACAACTATATCTCCATCCTTCCTTTACGTATTACGACCGAGTGACCACAAACTTTAAAAGCACCAAAAGTCTGGAAATATACAAGACATTTTTTTAAAGATCCTGGTTACGAAGTACGAAATTCGAAAAGGCAAAGGGCGGGAAAAGGGACAGAAATATTGAGTGTTCATTTTAGGCTTTATTTATGGCTTGGAAAATAGACACTATGTGCAAGATATTTATATAAACAAAATTAAAAATATCGTCTCTTGTAATTATATGGCCCTGCGTATAAAATGTTAAATGTTGTAAGTCTTAAATGAAAAGTGTCACGTGATTAAAACTGCCGCAGTCTAAAAATCGATCTTGTTTAAAACATTAGAACCGCAGATATGAGGCCAATTGTTAGAACCACAGATCAGGGACCACATATCTTAATAGAATCACAGTTCTGCGACCAATTGATAGAACCACAGATCTGCAACCAATTGTTAGAACCACAGATCTGCGACCTCAGATCTTATTAGAACCACATATTTACGACCAATTGTTAGAACCACAGATCTGCGACCACACCTTTTATTAGAACCACAGATTTGTGACCAATTATTAGAACCACAGATTTGCGACCAATTATTAGAACCACAGATCTGCGACCATAGATCTTCATAGAACCACAGATTTGCGACCAAGTGTTAGAACCACAGATCTTATTAGAACCACGCATTTGAGACCATTGTTAGAACCACAGATATGCAACCACAGATCTTATTAGAACCACAAATTTGCGACCAATTATTAGAACCACAGATTTACGACCAATTATTAGAACCACAGATCTTCGACCATAGATCTAATTAGAACCACAGATTTGCGACCAATTGTTAGAACCACAGATCTTATTAGAACCACGGATTTGAGACCAATTGTTAGAACCACAAATATACGACCACAGATCTTATTAGAACCACAGATTTGCGACCAATTGCTAGAACCACAGATCTGCGACCACAAATCTTATTGGAACCACATATTTGTGAACAATTGCTAGAACCAGAGATCTGCGAATACAAATCTTATTGGAACCACAGATTTGTGACCAATTGTTAGAACCACAATCTTATTAAAACCACAGATCTGCGAATAATTATTCAAGAAATATTTTTTTAATGCAAAGTTTTTGAAACTCCCTGCATCAACATTACTCGCTAGTTCAATAACTTACCAATGTTTGAAACATTCAATTATATTCCTGCATAATCTTATAATAATTAATCTTACTGAATAAGTTTCCCAAATATGCACTTCATCAACTGACTTAATGACGTTTTCGTGTAGACTTTTCATTTAATCTCATTTAAATTTGGTCCGCCACATTGCTCATTACTTTTGATAACCTGTTGAAATTCTGGAATAACAGCCTCCGGACGTCGCTTCCAAGATCCCATTCCATTAACACTCCGGACCGCGTTTCCGGCAGTCCGGATACGGGGGTATTCCCAGATTTTAATCTCCTAAAACCTGGTTTATACGGAGAACGTCAAGAGATTAAGTAACTTCATCTAACTCCATTACAAATGGTTTCAACTCGCTTCATAGCATGCGGAAATTCGGGAAGCGGTTTTAAGATGTAATGCAACCCATACATGCATACATGCACAAATGACAACGTCTTAAAAGGAATAATCAGATGTCTATTTCTTTCCCTCATAGTTTGTTTATTGTTTATTCACAATTGTTGGTGGTGAGTATTTATTGTAAATAAATTATATATTAAAATATTAAAGCTTATTGAATTTTTTGGGGTTTTTTATTTCAAGTCCATTTCGTGTTCTTAAAGAAAACTGCAGTTATATTCCATTATATTATTTATATAATCCAATATAAACAGGAAGCATGTTTTTTTCTGTCATCGCAAGTATTTTCTGGGCTTTCCCATGATGGTGAATGCATAAAAAGCACGAAACCGGTCGATGGGTGTTGTCATCTTCTTCTTCGACCCAGACCGTCCGACCTACCCGAAAGTGTAAGGTATCGTTTGGACGGCTGGCAAGTGCTAGCCAATTTAGACCGGAACTCAGCGGGGGAGACATCCACAGGACCGTACTCTACTTTCCCTACAGCCAACTTCTCTGAAGGATTTATGAATACACATATTTTACATGCCAGCACTTCACGTGTGTCACCACTCTGTATACGTGTGTATGTGTTTTACAGCTTGAAGGAAAATTATTTGCAATTTTGCAGGAATTTTCGGCTACGCTCTAAATTTCAGAGTTTCTGAACAAAAACAATAAAATTGAGACGTATATGTTAATAAATATGTAACTAACAAAACTTATTTTATTATTTATACACTTTCACATTATTTTTCATTAATCCAAATTCTTGCACACCTGCTCAAGAAGAATCTAAACATGGCGATGTCATTTAGCGTAATGAGCCGCCGATTTTTATATAAAAACTTTGTTGTGGAATTTTGTGATGTTGGTATTCGAAGTTCGGATATGCATGACACAAATGAAGAAGAAATAACTATTAAAATGCATTGCCCTTCCATGATAGATGCAGACACAAAAAGATTTTGTGACTACAATTATCTCAAGGACGTCATGAGTTCTTCATTACATAAAAAGACAATTTATACTATCGATTAAATGTTACTGCCTTTATTAGCACCAATTGGTTTTTTTACCAGATAAAGGGGATCATAACGCTCTTGAAAAATTGTAGTCAATAAATATTCAAATATCTTCTTCTATCAAGAAGACACAGATAATTTGTATTGTAATAAGAAGTAGTTGCATTCAATGTAAGGAAATAATTCAGTGCATTGGAATAGTTTTACATAAAACTAGCAGCGATTACCCGCCGTTGCCCGGGATTTACGAAGCAAAACTCTTTCGGTTCAGCCGTTTTGCCGTGATGTTGGATCATACATACATACATACATACTTTTCTTCTTTATATATATAGATTCAAATTAATAAAGATTATTGAGTAAGCCTGTGAAAAATAAACCATGGTGATAGAGTTTTCATTTACATTCATATTTCAAACCTGAGATTTTCAAAAGTGAAAGTCAATAAACTCCTACAAAACTCAAGAGATTTAATTGACTTTCACGTTTTAAACCAACGATTTCCAAACTTTTTCGTTGGGAACCAAAACGTTTCCAAATTTCTTTTTCGTTGGTTCCTAGGAAAAAGTTTCGTTTTCCATTAATATCTCGACAACCCCTTGTCTTAGAAACTCGAAGCTTGGAATAAATTTATGGAGGGCCATTTCAAAGATATCCACAAAATTTCATTAAATTCGGTGCAGCTGTTCTCCCGTGATGATGAGACAAACGAAAGTTTCGTTTTTCATTAATATCACGACAACCCCTGATGATAAAAACTCAAAACATGGACTGAATTTTAAGTGGGACTATTTCAAGTCTTTCCACCAAATTTCACCAAATTCAGTTCAGCCGTTCTCCCGTGATGTTGGATCATACATACATACATACATACTTACATATATACATAAGTACTTTTCGTCTTTATATATATATAGATGTTGTAATGTGGCACTACAATTAAATGCCTCATGTGAAAGCTTCTTCGACTTCACATAAAGCCTTTTTGAATAATCTTGTTGACCAAAAGCGTTTGCAAATTTATTTGTTTATTATTTTCTCTATATACATAAATATATGAGGAAAGTATTGTGACGATGTCGAAAATTCGATTTCGAGTTTCTGATGGAAAAGCACGTTTCAAGCTCCCTGAACTCCAATCGAACGTTTTTGAGGTGAAGTCAAGGTGTACGTGTGTGTTCGTGTGTATCTATCCGTGAGTCTGTGGATGCGATATGTCACAAACAAAGGGACCGTTTCGAATGTGAGTTGGTACGTCTATTACGATCCGCGAATACTGAAAGCTTATTTATTTTTAATAAGGTCGAACGTTCGAAAGACACATACCTTTTTAAATGAAATTTTGAAAAAGTCAAAACAGTCAGGTCATTCCATAAAATTAAGGGGACTCGGTACCCTTTGAACAATTGTTTTTGTTTAAGCACTTTACAATACTCTTTTTGCATATTATTAAATGATTTTATTAAGGAAAATTATTTTATCAAGGAAAAAGACAATTCTACTAATACAATTTAAAAAATTTAATTTTTTTTTTTAATTTTTTATAATTTTTAAAACCCATTTTCTCTTACAATTTCTAACTTTTTGCAAAACTTTTTTTTCTAAGGTTCTTTGAAGTGTCTTCTATAACATTAAGGATCGGATTTTTGAAAAGTTAATTAGTTTGGGAGAAAAAAAATAAAATGTTGATACATATGTAAAAATTCAACAAAAGATTGAGTTTTTTGTACATATCTATTTTTTAAAAAAAAAAACTTTTAATTTTATTGCAAATCCGATCCTTAGTTTCATAAAATGCACTATAATGAACATCCAGAAAAAAAATCCAGTCAATTGAGAAATATATATTTAAGTTTTAGCATTTTGAACATATTGATATATTGAAAAAACACGAACTGAGAAAAAGCACTTTAAAGGTTTTAACTTTGAAAAATTATTCCAAATCCATTTTAAATTACTTTAAATGTTATTTTAAATTATTTATTATACATTTACCTTTAAAACTGTAGCTGTTTCATTGAATTTAACTATATTTATTTAAGTGACCATTAGCCGAAACCTTAGTTGTCACACATTGAAAAGAAAATCGAGAGAAAATATAAGTAAAAATTGATTTTACCAAATTCATTATTATTTTTACACCATGAAATACATTTGACTCATTTCATTAGGATATAGCTTAGCTATAAATATGATGATATTTATATTATAAAAGAAATACAAGATTTGAAAATATATTCATATCATAAAAACACAATATTTCGTAACCTTATGCATATCATTTCTGCATAACTACCATTATTTCTTAACTTACGTTTAAAAATACCCTGCACTGTATGTTACACCTTCCTTCTTTTTAACTAATATGTCTCTTTTTAAAATTGCTTTTTTAACCAGTTTACGTGCAAGTTGATATTTTGCACTTCGTCGTTTTTGTCGAAACATTTTTTTCGAAAATCGAGCGCAACACCGAGATTCATGGAGCACTTTCCTAAAGATATACCTAAGGCATTCTGTGCTTCTTTTATGCAGCGCAGTGTACCTTTATTATATTCACACACAGCTTCCATTACACAGAGTTTTACACGTTTTTTATGTACAAATGTTTCTTTAGGACATTTTGCCCACCACACACTGTGCAAGATTTCGTTTACATTTTGAGTTCCACAGTTTATGCACAATATTAAAGAACGAAAGCAGATCGGAAAAAGTAAATAACATTTCTTTATCAATTAAAATTACGATTAAGCACTTTCATCTTCTTCCTGGTAGAAATATTTTGTAAAACAGGGAGTATTCAGTTGCAGATGCGATGTAAACATAGCGTAAACAGAGAAGTAGGCGTGGTATTTAAAGGGACACAGTTGCAGTCAAAAACCTTTTTAATATATTTATAGTTCTCGGATCTTCACGAAACTTTGTCAGGATATGCTAGGGGTATCAAGGTATATTTTAAGCAAAAAATTTGAAAATCGGTATTTTCGTCATTTTTCGCCAAATGAAGGGTACTGAGTCCCCTTAAATAAATAATCTTTCTATACATAACTTTTCATTCTAAAAATAATGATATAAACTTTAGAACGCTAGCTTGAACCGTTCTTGAGATATCGAACGGTTTTTAAATAAATTTATCTAAAATGTTTAGTTTTCAAGTTTACATTTTCGAGTTTTTTTTCAAGTTATCTGAATGTTTAGTTTTCAAATTTAGATTATCGAGTTTTTTTTTCAAGTTATCTGAATGTTTAAAGTTTACATTTTCGAGGTCTTTTCTTTAAGTTTGTTTACATTTATTTAGTTTCAGAATTTACATTCATTTTAAAATTTCATTTTTAAAGTTTACTTTACATTTATTTATTTTTTTTTCAAGTTGGTTTTACTTTTATTGTTAAATCCAGTTTTTGAAATTTTGTATTTATTTCAATGTTTAATTTTTCAAGTTTACTTTACAGATAACCCCGATTTAAAACTTTAAAATGCAAGTGATTTTTTCTCAAAAATTGCATTAAATAGCAAAACAATCCCATAAAAATGAGTAAAATATTTACATTCATAAAAATGTAGATTATCTCAACAATCTAATTTGCATATTTATATGTTCATTACGCAAAAACCGAAAACATTAAAACACATCTGTCAAAAATATCCCAGTAAATTGCATTTCAAAAGCAATCAGTGACCGTTTTAATGGGTCTACAAAATACTGCTATTCTGAGAGTTTCACATTCAGACTCTTTAATGAAAATAACAAAAATGGCGAGATATATATTTTAAAGAATTTTATTCCTGAAACTCAATTTTGTTAGTTACTTTATTCATTGATAAATGTAGTAGGAAATTACTCCAGTGGTCGTAGTAGCCACATAATATTTTTCCATACGACACATGGGCACAAATTTGTTTCCTACGGATCAGCAAATAGAATTTTGTGCGAATGAAAATGATTTATATACAGGTTTTCAAAGAAAGGTGGCAACGGTTTTACCTTTTGTTGGGAATTTCTGAATTAAGTTTAGCGTTTTGTTAAGTATATATATTTTCAAGAAGATTCTTAAAAATATAAAACCGCACATGCCTTAATGATATTATTACAACTCATCTTACAAATTTTGCATTTTGCTTTAAAACAGTATTTTTTGTACTATGCTTTTTTTTGTTTGTTTGTATTTCATTCGTCATCATTTTTTCGTTTGATTGAAAAGTCTCTTATTTTTCGTTTCAACCTTGGATTCTTCTTTTTCTTTTTTTTTTTAATACAGTTTATATCAAACCTGGGCAAATAGAAACAAGAAAGATCAATCCTGCATAAAACATTGATTATGAAACACTTTCCAACTTCAATGCAATTCAATTTAAACATCTCTAAAATGCGACACATTCCTCGGTAATATTTTTAAAATTATCGCAATACTACATTAATTTATTATATTTGCAAAAGTGAACCTTCATCGAAAAAAATAACCTTCATTCAAATGACGTCATTGAATTATAAATTGCCTGGCTCAAACATCTCTAAAATGCAATACATTCCTCGGTAATAATTTTAAAATTATCATAATACAACAATAATTTATTATATTTGAAAACGTCATCGAAATATTTGAAAACTTCATCGAAAACAAATTAACTTTATTCAAATGACGTCATCGAAATATAAATCGCCTCTACATGAAAGCAGCATTTCATTCATAACCATTTTTCCAATCCTTTCATTCATCACAATACTATAATAATTTATTTTATTTAAAAACTTAAAACCATGGAGGTACAAGTAATTTAACTCTATGCCAAAACTTCATTGAAAAAATCAGCTGGTTCTCTGATTAAAATTAATGAATGTTTCATTCATATCAACTATATTACAAACTCCATGAACTAAATAATTTTGCGTTAAACAAATGCAGTAATTCTTATAAAACTCATTCTACATCTTTTGGTGTTTACATTTTCCATAAGTGAAAATTAGGCTTCGTTGTAGAAATAATCAAATTTGATGATCATTTAAACTCAAATATATTGTAATTGTGTTGTTTCAGTATGTAGATGCACATAATTTAAGCAAAAATAAAGCGGTTTTAGGACGGATAATACATTAAATACGAATTAAAAGCACTTTAAAAATCACAATTTTGAGACAAGATGGATGCCATATTTTATTTTGAAGTGAGTCACGTGATCTCTTCATATACTGGTCACGTGATCTCTTCATATAAAGGGTGTAATTATTACTTTAATTTTTATTTAAAAAACTGCTGAATATATTTTGCTGAAATTTTTTTTATATTTTTTATTGGATAATTTGAATATTTCTTAATACTTTCGTAGCAATTTGGGAATTTTAAATTTGTTTAAAAAATGTTTGAAAATTTAGGTCCCATATGCTTCAATTATTTCATTTTTTCAACTCGGGTTCAATCCAAAACTAATTGGGTGATATTATTCATTTATATTACCATAGGTTCCACAGACCGTCTGAACAACATACTAAAATTTCATTTTGATAAAGTCATTTCTACGGCAGTTATCGTGCTAACGGGCAGACAGACAGAATGAACAAAGTCATAAACACGTTTCAACTATCTTGTAAAGTGTTAAAAATTAAATTCTCGGAATTGGCAACAGAGCATAATGAAAAATTTTCACGCGTTTGAGAAGCATGCGATTACCCAAATCCACTAAAAACAAATATCTGTTGTGGACAGCAGATGACCTCCACTACAAAGTCCGATTTATTTTCTTTTTAACGCTTTACAACAAAGTTGAAAAGTGTTTATGACTTTGTTCATTCTGTCTGTTTGTTTGTCCGTTAGCACGATAACTGCCAAAAAAATGACTTTATCAAAATGAAATTTTAGTATGTTGTTCAAAGGATCTGTGGGACCTATGGGAATATAAATGAATAATATCACCCAATTACTTTTGGATTAAACTCGGGTTGAAAAAATGAAATACATAGAATCCTATGGGACCTAATTTTTCAAACATTTTTTAAGCGGATTTAAAATTCACAAATTGCTTCAAAAATTTTAAGTAATATTCAAATTATTCCGTAAAATATACAAAAAAATTTCAGCAAAATATATTCAGTAGTTTTTTAAATAAAAATAAAAATAATAATTACACCTCTTATATCAAGTGATCACGTGACCATGATATGAAAAGATCATGTGACCCACTTCAAAATATAATGCGGCACCCATCTTGTCTCAAATCGTGATTTTTAAAGTTCTTTTTAATTCATATTGAGTGTTATATTCGTCCTAAAACCTCTTTATTTTTGCTTAAATTCTGTGCATCTACATACTGAAACAACGCAATGACAATATATTTGAGTTTAAATGATCATCCGAATTTGATTATTTCAACAACGAAGCCTATTTTTCACTTACCTAAAATGTAAATCGCAAAATATGTAGGATGAGTTGTATAAGAATTGCTGTATTTTTTTAACGCAAAAGTATTTAGATCATGGAGTCTGCAGAGCTGATATGAATGACATATTCATTGATTTTACACAGAGAAGGACGATATTTTTCGATGAAGTTTTAAGCATAGAGTTTAATTACTTGTAGCTCCATGGTCTTAAGTTTTTAAATAAAATAAATTATTTTAGTACTGTGATGAATTAAATGATTGGGAAAATTTTATGAATGAAATGTTGCTTTTATAGAGAGAGCCAGACGTGTTATTTTTTCTATGACGTCATTTGAATGAATGTCAGTTGTTTTCGATGAAGTTTTCAAATATAATAAATTTTTGTAGTAGTATGATGATTTAAAAAATATTACCGAGGAATGTATCGCATTTTAGAGATGTTTAAACCAGGCAATTTATATTTCAATGCCGTCATTTGAATGAACTTCATCTTATTCAATGAAGTTTTAAGTTTTCAAATATTATAAATTAATGTAGTATTGTGATAAGTTTTTAAATATTACTTAGGAATGTATTGCAGTTTAAAGATGTTTAAATAAAATTGCATTGGAGTTGAAAAGTTTTTCATAATCAATGCTTTAAGCATGATTGATCTTTCTTGTTATTTCCTTCATAGTTAAATAAATTGTGTTCAATTGTGCAAGATAACACATATTTATTTGAAATTACGCCGAATTAGCCATTTTAATTCAATCTTCGTTTTCATTTGGCGACTGGAACGTATTTCCAAAGGCAAAGTTGTGAAAAATGCAAAAACAAACTCAAATGCCTCACGAAACTGGTTAGTGCCACAGTAATGGGATTGGTCCCATTATTTTCATCATCAAACTTTACTTATCAAACAAGATATTAATTGATACGTTTGTGCAGGTGTAACCTTAAATTGCAGATTTACCGATTTTTGCGGCAAAAAGAAAAGGCAGGTTTTATATTTTCCGAATCTTACCAAAATCTAATCAGCACCTGGGTAACCCAGAAGTAACTTAATCTAGGAAATTTTATGAAATTTGGTCAACCAGTTGAGTTAAAGTGGATACATGCAGTGCAAAGTCAGACACAGGGACACATACAGGCACACACAGTCGTGAAGTTAAAAGTAGATTTCTCGGGTTCCAGAGTGCTCAAAACGTGTACTTCCGTTGAAAACTCGAGTTGTGTTTTTCAACACAATTCCAAAACCTCCTCTATGCTTCTATGCACTACCGTTTATTGTATGGATAGTAAAATATCTAATGTGGGCAGCACATGACTTTCCCTACAGACTCATATTCACGTTCTCTTTATTTCTTCAATAATTCATTATATTGAGCTTAATTGCACAAAATGACATCCATATATATTTAAAATTACACTAAATGTATTTCGATTTTCGTTCTCATTTGTTAATTCGACTCATTTTTAAAGGTGGCGCATCGAAGATGCGAAACACCTTAAGTATCTCGAGAACGACTAGTTCTAGTATAATGGGGTTGGTCTTATTTTTTCTTCGATAAAAATTACGTATAAAACAAGCCTTTAATTGATATATTTATATGTAGTTTTTTATTTTAGATTTTGACGGTTTTTGCGGGCTATTTCGCAAAAAAGGTGTGTTATTTTGTCCCCGAATCGTACCAAAAACAAATCAGAACCAGGGTCATACACAAGTGGCTTACTACCCAATTTTGTAAAATTTGGTCAATTAGTTTTTGAGTTAAAGTGGATACATACATTGCACAGACAGACAGACACACACACACGCGCGCGCAAACATCACGCTAACCATAGTTGTTTCGTATTCTATAGTGTTGCGTGAGTTTTCCACACGCCCGGTTTGGGCGCGATAAATACCAAAAATGTTCATTAAACATTAAGTTAACGGTCGCCGTGTCGTATAGTTTAATCTGAAAATTAAGTAGTAATTAAAAGATTTGGAAATGAAGACACCGCTTTGAATAAAAATAACAATAACAGTTTATTTACAGAATTACCATTAATTAACATTAAACAAAAGGTTTGCATTATTCGGATCTCTCATCCGATACTTTAACTTCGAATAAAATGCTCTCAGCATACAAACTGCCTACGTTGTACTTCATTAAAATATTCATAGTTCCCTATAAGCTTTGGGATTACCCCCTCCAAATATAAACATACGATAACACACACTTTCATTAGTTAATTCAAATATACTTAAAACCTTGTCTCTTCACATTTAAAATTGTTACATAGATATTAAGAAAACACACATTATGCAATTTGACATCCTATTATTCTAACTCCACTTGGAGCGTTTGGGTGAACGCCTCTGGTTTGTGAATATAATGCAACACATATGAGATCCTCATAAAGAGGAAAATAAAGTGAGGAAGAGAGAGACGTGAGTTATTCAGCGGAGAGTATACATATGAGTTCTAAGGCATAACCTGGATCTCTTGGACCCACGGGCATGAGTACGACTTTTGGTAACCGGTCAGAAGCACATCGCTTCGTAGTTTTTAACACCGTTCACTTTCACAACTCAAGAAAAAGTCTCTAAATTTTCATCTCTCAAAAACTGTCTCTCAAAAACCTCCAAGTCCGTCTCTCTTCCTACCTTTTCCTGATTTGTTGAATGGATTAAGCCCCCCTTAATATTATTGGAATCTACCAGGTTATTTAATTTCCAGTGGCCAGATCTTGACAGAGGGCTTGGCTAGAAGCCCCCTGAATTATTGTTGTAGCTGGTCAAGATCCGACGCTCCGGCGTGACACCTGGGTCCGGGTGCGCCCCGTACCTCCCGTGGAGCTTTCATCCATCTTAAATGCGCCTCCCGCTGGCATGCTGTCCGGATCCACTGACCGTTTCCGTTGCAGGTGGCCAAAGGGGAACCTTATAAAAATTATATGAAAACCCAGGGACCATCTTTATTGGAACGAGACATATGCTAAAATTTCCACGATGTTACATTGTATGGGGAGCCAACAGCCGTACCGTGCTGAAAACACCGGTTCTCGTTAGATCACCGAAGTCAAGCAGCAGCGGGCGCGGTTAGTACTTGGGTGCGTGACCACCTGGGAACACCGCGTGCTGTTAGCACATTGCGGACGCGGTAGCACAGTGGTTTGCGCGCTGGATTTGCACGCTGCGACAACTGCCGCCGTGTTCATTCGGAGTACGATCACGTTAAACATGTGGGTCCGTAAGTCCTTCCGAGAGGTTGGTGGTAGGGGAAGAAAGTATGGTCCCTGTGAATGGCTCCCCCTCTGGATTCCGGTCTAAATTGGGTGGCACTTCCACAGTTACCTTACACCTTTCTGGTAAAAACAGTTACCTTACACCTTTCTGGTAGGTCGGACGGTCTGGGTTTCAACAACAACACCTTTCTGGAAGGTCGGACGGTCTGGGTCTCAACAACAACAATGTATGGGGAAAACCAATGTAACATATAGGTTCTAAAACGTGTAGTTCCCTCGAAAACTCGAGTTGTGATTTTAGGCATGATTCCAAAACTTTCCCTATACATTACCATGTATTGCAGAGAAAGTAGAAATCTTACAATTGAGGTTGGAATGGCTATATATCACGTTACCTTAAAAGTAAAATTACCTCCAACTAGACCCTGTCCTTGTACAGTATAACATATTGATCTTAGACATATCCCTGCTATTATACAACTTTCTTAAGTTAAGGTTGCTGGAATTTATAAAAACATTCTCAACTGTGTGAGTGGTATTTTACAAACATTCAAAATTTTATTATTTTAACTCGAGCCCCGTGCTGTAATGCTCCAAATTATGGAATATTTCATAGGCGATTAGATATTAAAGAAATTATTAACAAGAAAGATCAACTCATGCATGAAACATTAGTTATGAATCACTTTCCAGCAGAAATGTAAATTTATTGAAACATCTCTAAAATGCGATTCATTCATCGCTGATATATTTTTAATTATCACAGTACTACAGTATTTTATTATATTTGAAAACTTAAAACTTCATTGAAACAAATGAACTTCAATCAACGTATTTATTATTATTCACTTTGTTGAATGAACGGGAATTACTTGAAGAAAATCTAAAGTCAAGAGGTCGGATAATTTACCGTTTACAAAACTGAAATATTAATTTCACATTTAATACAAAATTGATGAAACATATTTAAACCAATAATAATAAATAAATAAATAGTTATATTAATAAATATATTATAATAAATAATAGTAATAATAATAATGATGACAATTATAATATAATATTATTTGTATTATAAAAATAAATAAAAATATAATGTATAAATATTAATAATAAACGCATTTGTACTTGCAAATAAAATAAATTTAAATATAAATCTTATTTATACTCGTATATTTTTTTATAGATGATATCAAAAGAAAGAACTCAGTAAAGAATATCTGTCAGAAATATTATAATAAATTATTTGAAAAGTTACCAATGCATAGTTTTAACACATTTGCAAAATATTGCTTTTTCGTAGTCCCACATTCAAAATATTTAATAAAAATTTACAAATATATATATCATACATTATACTCCAAAGAGGTCATTTACAGAAACTTCGTTTTATCAGTTACTTGAATTTCCATTCTAAATGTCCAACTTTACATTTTGAGAGCATTATCTCAATGACATGCATTTATCAACGTCACATCATCACATCTTCCACATCTTGTTTGTTAGTGAAGCTGTAAACAATCTCAAACATAAAGCTATATCGAAGAAGAAAGCGGATGCATTTATTTTATTTCTTCCCTGCTCATTTGCTTTTTTAGTTTCTTTACCATTCATAGTGATGTGTATCAAAACTATCAGAGTAAGGGCGAAGATTAGAATTCAAGTTTTCACAGGATTTATTCAAACATTATTTACTTAAACAGTTTGGTTTATTAAAACTTTGGTGGCCCATATTTTAAGTATGTGACTTAAACTTTCGTGAATTCACATTTCTTATAATTTGATTTTCCAACTAATGTATAACTTAGTTGAAAGAAATCAATAAATATTTTTGTAGTGCTCTGTTACTTCCAGGAAATTTTATTCAATTTCTCTATAATTTATAAAGTGCGCAATATTAAGTTGGTCCATGTTCCCAATATGGCCTACATGACAAATCTCATATTTCAGCTTATTACATATATTACGTTACAATCACAATATATATATATATATATATATATATATATATATATATATATATGAATACAGGGTCTTTATAATTAAAGTTCCACTTTGAAATGGCCATGAAAGGAAAATTACTGGACAGGATGTTATCAAACTTAGCAATAGTTTCCAGGAGGTCATGGGATTTTATTTTCCGCAAAAAAAAAATGTTCAAAAACTCACCGTCAGCGGGGAATGGCGCTGTATGCAATATTGTTAAACGAAATAAGACATAAAGACATCGGTTTAAAAAGCTTTTAATCGTTTCTAAAAGGTGTTACAAATCATGTTCAATGTGGCTTCCACTATTTTTTGAAAGCAAGTTAAACCACATTACTGCGTTCTCAACAGTAGCTCTTAGCATATCAGGAGGAATGTTACGGACATTTCGGTGTATCACATTTTTCAATTCCGCAAAATTGTTTATGTTATCACCATAAACAGTGGCTTAGATACCACGACTTTTATGCAGGACGGGATTCCACCTCACATTGGTACATGTGACAAACAGTTATTTAAGCAACATTTCACGGATGACCGGATTGTAAGCCGACACTTCCTCATTTCTTGGCCACCCCGGATACAAAATCTCAACCCCTGTGACCTCTGGCTATGGGGTTATCTCAAGACACTGTTTAAGGTGATAACATAAACAATTTGACGGAATTGAAAAATGTGATACACCGACATGTCCTTAACATTCCTCCTGATATGCTAAGAGCTACTCTTGAGAACGCAGTAATGCGATTTAACTTGCTTTCAGAAAATGGTGGAAGCCACATTGAACATAATTTGTAACACGTTTTAGAAACGATTAAAAACTTTTTAAAGCAATGTTTTCATGTCTTATTTCGTTTAACGATATTGCATACAGCACCATTCCATTTTTTTTTTTTTTTTTTTTTTTTTGCGGAAAATAAAATCCCATGACCTCCTGTAAACTATTACCAGGTTTGATAACATTCTGTCCAGTAGTTTTCCTTTTATAGCCATTTCAAAACGGAAATTGAATTATAAAGACCCTGTATATATATATATATATATATTAGAAATACATAATAATAATATATATCTATAATATGTTCTCCTTTATATTAATGGCATTCTCTGTTTATTTGCCATTTTTTTTTATTAAAGTAAATAAACCAATGAGATTACTCCAGAGAAAATACTTTTCCAGCAATTTTATTTGTTTTTATGTGGACAATTCGATGTAATTTTAAATAATAATCCATGTCAAGTGTTATTTTGTGTAAAAAAGCATTAATGCATCTTAAAACAAAAAAAATGAAATGAGGAATTTGAATCTTTATTGAAAGTCATGCGTTGCCATCTCATGTTTCTAAATTTACATGAAACTTCTGAACGATATCATAATTTAATGTATTTTACAGTATTGTAATTTTTAGTTTCCGAGTTCCGCGGTTAAACGATCGCAAGAATAAACAAGAAAGATCAATCATGCTTAAAGCATTGATTATGAAACACTTTCCAACTTCAATGCAATTTTATTTAAAAAAGTTGAAAATGCAATACATTCCTCGGTAATATTTTAAAACTTATCACGATACTACATTGATTTATTATATTTGAAAACTTAAACCTTCATTGAAAAAAATGAACTTCATTCAAAAGACGGCATTGAAATATAAATTGCGTGGTTTAAATATCTCTAAAATGCAATACATTCCACGGTAATATTTTTAAATCTCTCATAATACTACGATAATTTATTATATTTGAAAACTTCATCGAAAACAACTGAAATTAATTCAAATGACGTCATAGAAAAAATAACACGCCTGGATCTCTCTATAAAAGCAGGATTTCATTCATAACTTTCTCCATTTCATTCATCACAATACTATAATAATTTATTTTATTTAAAAATTAAGACCATGGAGCTACAATTCATAATCTTTATGCTTAAAACTTCATCGAAAAATATCGTCCTTCTGTTTATAAAATCAATTAATATTTCATTCATATCAGCCATGCAGACTCCATGGACTGAATTATTTTGTGTTAAAGAAATACAGTAATTCTAATACAACTCATTCTACATATTTTGCTGTTTACATTTTACATAGGTGAAAAATAGGCTTAATTGTAGAAATAATCAAATTTGAATGAGAATTTAAACTCAAATATATTGTCATTGTGTTGTTTTAGTATGTAGATGCACAGAATTTAAGCAGAAATAAAGTAGTTTTAGGATGGATACAACACTCAATATGAATTAAAAAGAACTTTCAAAAATCCCGAATTTGAAACAAGATGGATGCCATATCTCATTTTGAAGTGGGTCATGTGATCGTTTCATATCATGGTCACGTGATCGTTTCATATAAGATGTGTAATTATTATTTTCATTTTTATTTAAAAAACTACTGAATATATTTAGCTGAATTTTTTTTTATATATTTTATGGAACAATTTGATTATTACCTAAAATTTTCGAAGCAATTTGTGAATTTTAAATCCGCTTAAAAAATGTTAGAAAAATTAGGTCCCATAGGGCTCAATGTATTTCATTTTTTCAACCCGGGTTCAATCCAAAACTAATTGTGTGATATTATTCATTTATATTCCCATAGGTCCTACAGACCGTCTGAACAACATACTAAAATTTCATTTTGATTAAGTCATTTTTACGGCAGTTATCGTGCTAACGGACAGACAGACAGACAGACAGACAGACAGAATGAACAAAGTCATAAACACTTTTCAACTTTGTTGTAAAGTGTTAAAAATCTGATGTGACAGCACATGACTTTCCCTTCAGATTCAATTTCATTTTGCCATTTTCTATGTCATCGTGCACTAAATTGAGTTTAATTGCTGAAAATAACATGGATACTTTTCTGATACAATATCCAATTTGCCTTTTTATTGCATCTTTGTTAAATTTGGCAACTTAATTTACTTTACATTCTTTAGGTCCTCAAAAAAAAAAAAACTATATCTCGAGAACGGTTCATCCTACAGTCATGGGGTTAGTCTTATTCGCTTAGTTGTCAAAATTTACCTGAAGAACTACTTTATCACTATATTTCAACATATACATATATATTCATTTTAGTCACTTATTTCAGATTTCCACTGTCATTGCGGGCCATTTCGCAAAAAAGATTCGGTTGTAATTTTCTGAATCATACCAAAATCTAATCAGAATCAAAGTCACCATCAAGAGACTTAACTAAAAAGTTTTAAAAAATTTTATTTAATATTTTTTTAACTACAGTGAAAATCGTCTTCATTTCCTCAAAATTAAGAATCAAAATTAATCGTGAATAGGACATTTTAGAGTAATGGGGTGAATCCTATTATTTTTGTCGTCTAAAATTACATATAGGACAAGCATTTAATTGATACATTTGAGCATATGTAGTCTTTTATTTTAGATTTTGGCGATTCTTTCCGGACGTTTCGTAAAAAAGGCGGGTTCTTCTTTACCGAATTGTACCAAAATCTAATCAGCACCAGGATTTTCCCCAGATGACTTATCTATCAAATTTTGTGAAATTTTGATAATCAGTTTCTAAGCTAAAGTGGATAAAAGAGGTTTTTGCAGGCCATTTAGCAAAAAAACAGCGGATTTCTTTATCCCGAATCGTACCAAAAACTAATCAGCACCAGGGTCACAGACAAGTGACATACTTACCGAATTTTATGAAATTTGGTCCATCAGTTTTTGAGTTAGAGTGGATACATACATTGATAGACACACACACACATACGTCACTCTAAAAATAGATTTGTCGTATTCTAGAGGTCTCAAAACGTGTAGATTCGTCGAAAACTCGAGTTGCGATTTTCGGTATGATTCCAATACTTCCCTATACATTACCATGTATTGCAGGGAAAGTAAAAAGTCAAATCAAAATTAAAACAAGAAAGATCAATCATGCATGAAAGTGATTATGAAACACTTTCCAACTTTATTGCAATTTTATATAAACATCTCTGAAATGCGATACATTCCTCAGTAATATTTTTTAAATTATCAGAATACTACATTAATTTATTATATTTGAAAACTTCATCCAAGAAAATGAACTTCATTAATTGAAATATAAATTGGCTGGTTTAAACATCTTTAAAATGCGATACATTCCTCGGTAATATTTTTAAAATTATCATAATACTTCGATAATTTATTATATTTGAAAACTTCATCGAAAACGAATGAACTTTATTCAAATGACGTCATCGAAATATAAATCGCCTCTCTCTAAAAGCAGCATTTCATTCACAAACATTTTTCTAATCATTTCATTCATCACAATATTATAATAATTTATTTTATTTAAAAATTTGAAAAATTGTTATCTTCCATATGTATTTTTAAATGTGAAACCTCTCTTACATATAAATAATTCAACTCTTAAAAATATTTATTATATTATATATCTCGTTTTCTTTCTGGAGGATATAATAAGAGTCAGAATTTAATTGAATGTGTTTTTCTCCCTATATTAAATAATTTTTATTTAAAAAACTACTTAACATATTTTACTGAATTTTTTTTATATATTTTACGGGATAATTTAAATATTTCTTAAAATTTTCGAAGCAATTTGTAAATTTTAAATTCGCTTAAAAAATGTTTGAAAAATTAGGTCCCATAGGGTTCAATGTATTTCAGTTTTTCAACCCGGGTTCAATCCAAAACTAATTCGGTGATATTATTCATTTATATTCCCATAGGTCCCCCAGACCGTCTTAGAAACATACTAAAATTTCATTTTGATAAAGTCATTTTTGCGACAGTTATCGTGCTAACGGACAGACAGACAGACAGAATGGACAAAGTCATAAACACTTTTCAACTTTGTTGTAAAGTGTTAATAAGAGATTGAGATAGAATATTTGGAATGTGATTTTTGTAAGATGAATTTTATGGGAAAGAAAACTGATTAAAAAGCGTTGAAGCAATCTTTACTGTCTCTACAAAACAGAGTGTAGTTAGCATCTAATTAAGCCTGTCATATGACGGTGCCTAGTTAGTTAGCTAACATTTAGTTAAGCTTGACTTATAACGATATCTAGTTAGTTAACATCTAGTTAGACCTGCCACATGACGAGCTAATTCAATGACAAGCGTAACTATATGTTATGTTAATCCAATTACAAGTTTAACTATATGTTATGTTAATCCAATTACAAGTTTAACTATATGTTATGTAATCCAATTAAAAGTTTAACTATATGTTATGTTAATTCAATTACAAGTTTAACTATATGTTATGTTAATCCAATTACAAGTTTAACTATATGTTATGTTAATCCAATTACTAGTTTAACTATACGTTATGTTAATCCAATTACAATTTCAACTATATGTTATGTTAATCCAATTACAAATTTAACTATATGCTATGTTAATCCAATTACAAATTTAACTATATGTTATGTTAATCCAATTGCAAATTTAAATATATGTTATGTTAATCCAATTACAAGTTTAACTATATGTTATGTTAATCCCATTATAAGTTTAACTATATGTTATGTCAATCCAATTACAATGTATGTAGGCTTTAGTGTTTATTCAAGTCAATTACAAGAACTTTATTTTATGAGCTTCCAATTTTTCCATTTCCAAGAATCTTGTCTTAAAATATCTAACGCATAATATCTTTCACGTAAATTTATAGAATTCCATGCTCACATTTTTTATATATTATTTGTTATTGATGCCATAAACAATTTCAACAATACAGTTTTTTCAAAGATCAGATAGATATGCACCCCCCCCCCCCCTCACCCCATGGATTTAAAATTTCATTTTGCGCTACTGAGAGACATTACATTTTTATATCTTCAGCTATTTTATTCGTTATTTTTCAAGATTCGTGGTCAGTCGAAAAGTCAAGATATAAAAGAAGATAAAGAAAGGAAGGAAGGAAGGATGTAGATAAAAACTTTTGGGGCGTGATTTGTAGGACGATTTTTGAGGGGGAAAGACTACCGCTATTTGATTTGCAGGCTAGTAGCAGATAGGAAATTTAGGGTTAAAACACTCACGCTTTTGCAATGGTTTAAGACAGTGATTCACAAACTTTTAAATTCAAACACCGCTTAGAAATCAAAAACAAAATTGCAGACATATTGTCATCAAAAATGGAAATATGATAAATCACTCAAAGGCATATATCTTAAAAATATTAAATATAAATGAAAGTCAGATATAATAAAATTATCATTTAGTTTGTAGTAAGGAACGACATGCATTCAAATTAGAAATTAAATATGAATAATATGATGATAAATATGATAATAAATATGAATATTGAAAAACTTTAATCTAGCAACGTCACAATACAAATTATCAATTATAATATACATACTTTTGTTTTATCCGCAGACTTTCAAACAGTTTGTTAAAGACCCCACTTTGAAAACCATTGACTTCAGGAAATAGTATATATTTTAAATTTTGAAAGAATTCGATCTGTAATTTCAGTATCATGCTGTAGTTGAATAAATACTAAAAGAACAATTAACAATTATTTTTTCGTTCCTTCATTCTAAAGAGACAAATTATTAAATTAAATGGCAAATATATTGTTTTGATAACTATCATGTGGTTTTAACCACTTTAACAAAAACACGGCTTTGTGTTTTCGCGCATAATATCACGAGCATGTTGAATAATTTCTCCTAAAACTAGTATAATAGTTGATGAATACCAAAACCAGTCTTCAGTTAAACTATTAATTTTATTTAGATAGAAAATAAAAAAATGTGTAGCTGTTATTGTTAAAACGAGTCTTTTCACTCAATTATCCATTAATAAGAAAGATTAATCATACATAAAGCATTGATTATGAAACACTTTCGAACTGAAATGCAATTTTATTTAAACATATATAAAATGTGTTACATTCAGCGCTGATATGTTTAAGTTATCACAGTACTGCAGTAATATCTGATATTTGAAGACTTAAAACTTTATTGAAAAAGACAGTGCTAGGTATATAATGAAAATACATCGTCTGCATCTGTATGTAAAATCAATGAATATTTTGTTCTTATTACTTACCAGCAGCGTACCCGTTCTTCGCACGGAGTATATAATATAAAGAAACTTAAAATTCACAATCTTTTGTGCAAATGCATATAGTATATTAAATGACATTTTTAAACAAAATCGTCTACAAGAATATTTAATTTAATGCTCCTAAAAAGAAGTTTAAAAATCTCTGTTCCCGTTATACAAAATTATCTTCACTGACAGATCTGAAAAATAACTCATCCTGGTCCTTTTGTAAGCAAATTTACAAAAAATATGAAATTGAATCAATATACTTTTTTTTTCAAATAGCCAGGCACATGCCAATTGAATCAATATATTCAAAATAAAAGCTTTAAAATTGTATGGGGCCCTTACTACTTATATACGCAAATACTAGAAGATATAATATGTATTAGTGGAATACATGTATAATTCAAAATATCAATAAACCCATAATCTTTAAAATTTAAAGTCAGTAATTGATTCCAATATATGCTAAAATGCAAGTGCTAAAATTATATGGGAAGATATACCCGTACTACTTATAATGTCGTAGATAAGAACATACGTCCGAGTATTAGAATATTACCCGTATTACACTATGAGTCTCAAAAATATTTGCCAAAATAAAACAGATGACGTAATGAATTGAAAATATCAATAATCCCCGTAATCTTCATACCAGAAGGCCGTTCTTGATTCCAATATATGCTAATATATGTCAAAATATATGACAATATACCTATACTACTTATATTCTCGTAGATTAGAAGATATACCAGTGCATTTGTAGAAGAATACTCGTACAGCGTACAATATATGAGTTTCAACAATTTTTGCCGCAATAAAACAATGACTTAATAACTTGGAAATTTCAATAATCCCCGTAAATATCAATAATAATAATTAAAACTGAAGACAGTAATTGATATTATCCAGTCAAAAATGCAGTGGCAATGAAATTTATTTTATATACATATCTTCATTATTCAAATAGGAAAAGATTTATTAAAAATCGTCTGCCGCATAAACACATTGGATTTAAATCAGTTGCTAAGCGACATGATATCACTTGCTTCAAATAAATTTGTGGGAAAAGTATCGTCTGAATAATGCTATCTCTATAGAAGATTTGGCGACATTTTCATCAATTAGCGACATTTTAAAAAATCGTCAAATTTAACGCCAATTGGGACTGTAGAACGACAAATTGACGAAACACCTTCACAATACTATACCGTAACCAAACATTATTAATTTAATTTAGCACAAATTATCAATTTCAAGATATTTTTGTTGATTTGCAAACATTTTTATCAATTTAGTGACATTTTAAAAATTCGCTTGATGTGTTACTAGTAGGACGGTTGGAGTGACAGACAAATGCTAACGAAACATCATTTCAGTACTCTCTTCTAACAAAACAAAATAAATTTCATTGATTTGTGTCATTTTTATAAATTTGGCGACATTTCCGTCAATATGGCAAAGTTTAAGAAAAGTTGTCAAGTTAGCGATATCCCGCCAAATTCGTAAATCTGATTAAAACATTCTGAGAGAGAGAGAGAGTGATCCCGTTTATATATACTAAATGAAAACACTAAAATTGTACTAGAAGATAGAAGCCCGTTCTACTCTTTTTCTGTTTCAGCAATCGGCTAAATGATTTTATTGGCTAAACATAATATATGAGTCTATTATCTAAACACAATATGTAAGCTTGAAAACTCTTTGCCAAAATAAATGAAAGTGATGTACGCAGTTCGTAATTAATATAATTAAAAGAAAAATAAAACCGTTCATTTATAAGATTCATTTTTATATCCATTTATTTATTATTCAAATCGAAAACATAACAATAAACATTAACAAACACATTTAATTTAATTACGTTGCCGAGCAATATAGTAGGATAAAATCTTCCCCATAAAATGCTTGTAATTAAATTACCATTTTTGCTAGTAATTAAATAACCATTTTCATAAAACTCTTCATTGCTGAGTAAAATATTGTGAAAAATAAACCATGCTGATAGATTTTCCATTTAAATTCGTGTTTCAAACATTCATGTTTTCAAACAATTCATGTTTTCAGAACGTGACTAATTAGCGCAAAACTCTCCCACCAAACTCAGAGAAAAAGTTTTAATTCACTTTCACGTTTTAAACAGGCGATTTCCCACATTTTCGTTTGGAGGAACCAGGGAGTTAGAGAGTAGAACTGCTAGGAAAACATTTCGTTTTTCATTAATATCTCGACAAACCCTGGTCTTAAAAACTCGAAACTTGGATTTAAGGGGTGCTATTTCAAAGCTACCCACAAAATTTCATTAAATTCGGTTCAGCCGCTCTCCCGTGATAATGAAACAAACGAAAGTTTTTTTTTCACTACTATCTCGAGAATCCTTAGCCGTAGAAACTCAAAACATGGACTAAATTTCAAGTGCAGTTATTTCAAGGCTACAAGCAAAATTTCATCAAATTCTGTTTGGCCGTTCTCCCGTGATGATGGGGCAAGCAAACAGACATACAGACAGACAGCTAAATTTTCATTTTATTTCTATAGATATTCCAGACTCCAGAGCTAAATAATTTTACGGGAAACAAATTCAGCATTTCTTATACGGCTCACCTTACAATCGCTTGATTTGTTTAGATTCTGCATGCGTTAAAATTAGGTTTCGTTGCTGAAATAATTGAAGATTAGTCATCGTTTAAAACCAAAAATAGTGTAATTGTATTGGCCTAAAATTTAAACGATCTGTAAACATCACGATCTTTACACAGCAGGAAAAAATGGATGCCATATTTTATTTTGCAATACATCACTTGATCTCTTCATATATCATGAGTGTAATTATGATTTCAATTTTCATATTTAAACATATTTTGAAGAATTTTTTTGCGCATTTTATGTGATAATTTGAGTAGTTCTTAAAATTTGGAAATTTTAACTTCGCTTAAACATGCTTAAAATATTAAGTTCCATAGAGTTCGATACATTCCAGTTTTTCATTCCAGGTTAAATCCAGAACTAATTGGGTGATATTATTCATTTCCATTCCCAAACATTTCGCAGACTGTCTCAACAACATACTAAAAGTTCATTTCAATAAGGTCATTTTTAAGGCAGTTATCGTGCGAACAGGCAGACAGACAGGCAGGCTGACAGAATGACAAATGTCACAAATACTTTTCAGCTACTTTAGACAATCTTTGAAGTATATCATTTCCCAGAACTTCATTTTAGTAGTTACCTCATTTTCAATTTCAAGTATCTCAGTTTTGGAATTCGATTGTCATATTTTCAAGCCATATAATCGTGGTATCACGCCCTCATATCTTTCACGTCCTCATCCTCCACGTCATTCGTTTTCAAAAACTTAAAATTTTCAAGAATAAAGTATCTGTAAGGATCAGGATCATTTACTTTTTTGCCGCCTACTCTTTAAGATTTCACTTGACATTGTTGGAAGATACAGGAATTTTATCTTCATCTATTTTAGTCTGTTTCAAGTTACCTAGTAGTTTTTTTAAACTGATAGTATTTTTCAAATTTCATGGTCATTCAACGGAAAAAATAAAAAGTCAAACTTTAGGAAGATAAAGACAGGAAGGAAGGATTGAAATTGAAGAGTTCGAGGTGTGATTTTTTAAGGGGGTTTTAGAAGGAACTGTGATAGATCCAAAAAATTCTACATTAGTTTTGACTGCATGGACTTATTTCAAATGTCGAGTAACAGCTTGATAAAAGCGTCCACGTTTATAAATGTTTTTGAAAATTCATATCTGTTTTAAAAATAAACTTATCTGAAGTGTGAAAATTGAATATTAATATATCATTCTAAAACATTTTAAAATTAAAAGAAATATCGTAAGTTTAGAAGAATTATTATAAGTTATTGGAATAATTTAAAATGTTTAGCAAAATATTCCAGTCCGTAAGAGTTGTCCAAATGTACGCCCTAAGAAAGAATTAGATAAGATCTTTAGTTTTTAAATACTTTTCTTTCATCTACAGACCCAACTAAAAAGCTTTTTTCCGCAGTTCTTTGCCCCACTGAGTATAAGATGTAATTGTATAACATATTGATTATAAGATGTAATGCTGCATTCACGTATAAGATGTAATTGTAACTATTGTGTGGCAAAATAAATAGAGTTTATTTATGTATTTATTTATTTATTATCTTCTAACATTTTATGATTTGCTCACATTTTAATTAGCATAGAAGTAAATTTACCTCACAAAGCACAGACAAGGGCAACATCGAGTTTCCTTTGATGGTACTGGTTCTCTGTCACATTTATCCTGAAGGAGGCCTTTATTGACATTAATACAGGTTGATATTTTTATAAACCTTTACATGCTGTGTTTTAATGAAGTTTTTTTTTTTAATTTTCAGATTTAATTTTAGTTCATTCAAATGTACTTTGCAATTAGTTTTATGTTAACAACACACAAGATATAGGGAGATATTCCTATAAATTTTAAAGTACGACACAGTTTCAAAGTACCCAAGAGAAAATATCCACATTTGCGAAAATACAGATATTTTAAGCAATCTTTTTTACATATAGACACATCCGGCCACACATTAAGCAGCTATACGCCTTAGGGTTAGTCGTGTGGTCTGGGTCTTCAACATATATACACATTCATCCACGAATGCATGCACATAAAGACAGTGGCATAGTACCCATCTATAAGATAAAAGGCAACATGCAAGTAAGGGATGCGACTACGCATCATGACACTAGATGGCGTTCTGCTGAGCGAAATATGACAGTTATTTATTTTCTATATATTCTTCGTCCCAGACCGTCCGACCTACCCGAAGGTGTAAGTTAATTCTCTGGACGACCGAGAAGTGTCACTCAATTTAGATCTGAACTCGGTGGGGAAGGCATCCACAAGGACCGTACACTGCTTCCCTTACCAGAACCTCTCGGAAGGACTTATAGACCCACATTTTTAACGTGCCTGCACTCCAAGTGCACACGGGGACAAATTGGACAGAGGCGATAATCGAACTTTGGTTATCCGAGTGCAATAATCGCTGTGCTGTCCCACACCCGACCTTCTATATACGCATTTGGTATACTCCTGACACAATTTATACCAATTGAACAATGCTGCTGTAATTGGCGATTTTCTATGTTGCTTTGCTACCAAGTTCTTTGTTCTAACTCCTTCTATTCGTCACTGAAGATACAACAAGTGCTTTTATTCAATCTGGTATGGTCACTTCCTATAGATAGATCTAACATGTACACTTAGCGAGTTTTGAATCTAAAGTTTCAGGGTACATAGAGAATTTTTAGGACGGCAGTACAAGTTCCCATAATCCTAACATAACGAAAAGTGAAACGAAATTGAAACTCATCCTATAATATGACAATCCAGATGGGTGGAGTAAGGACGGTGCGTTACACTTTCTGCTACTCCCGCCAGTGAGTCAGGGAAAGGAATGGTAACTCACCTGCAATAATGTCACGACAATTCAGAAGAGTAGAATAAGGGCGGTGCGTTACAATTCCTATTACGCCTGCCAGTTAGTCAGTGGAAGGATTAGCTATCGCTCATTCCAGTATTTGCAGACTAGGGAATTAGGCTAGTGTGTTAAATTTTCTATATGCTTCCAGTTGTATGCTGAGTTTAGAGTGTTTTATATATTCATTATATTGTATACTAGCCGAATTTGGCGACCAGCCTGTTCACTACCCTTGAAAATTCTGACCGTGGCAAATTCTGGCCATGGCAAACTCGCTGGCGCGACCTACGAGAAAGGTGTAAGGTAACTGTTTGGACGACCAGGAAGTGCCACCCAATTTAGATCGGAGCCCAGTGGGGGAGACATCCACAGGGAGCATACCCACCTTCCCCTACCACCAAACCTCTCGGAAGGACATACGGACCCACATGTTTAGCGTGATCGTACTCCGCGTGAACACGGCAGCAGTTTTGGCAGTGGCGGGAATCGAACCCGGGTCTACCGAGTGTAATTCCCGCGCGCTAACCACTGGGCTACTGCGTCCTCCGCGACAATTGTAATGTGTTTTTGTGATGTGATATGTAATTCCATTTTTAAATTGTGAGCAAATTAATACATCTTAGGATTTAGTTTTCATTTACGTATGGCGAAGGTGCAATGTCATATCTTAATCATTTGAGAAACAGTCATAAAAGAGAAGGTTATTTACAGGAACATAACGTACTATATTTACAAGAACTATTTACATAACGTAGTGCTACATCAAAACACGCGTGAATGTAGTCATCCGAGATACGAATGTACGTGTGCATCTCTATTGAGAATGTTCTGGGGCTGACTTTTATGAGCCAGTACAGAGGCGTTGCGCATGTTTTACATGCAAAGCAGAGAGTCTCTGGAGATCAAGAAGCTGTGGAGGGTTTTATGCTAATCACTTGATCTGGATGCTTTATGCAAATCGCTAGACGAGTGTCGTCATAGTACAACCCCTGATCGCGAAGGAACTGGGAATCTGAAACGAAGATGTCTTCCATACCTGATTACTGTAGATGTAGATATGGAAGCCCTCGATTAGGCAGCAACCGGTGTAAACGTTCCTTTTTCGTCCTCTAAGGGTTTTAGTAGAAATGCGGGTTTTAAACGATCAATGCATATGTTACTTTTTCGTCCACAATGGAAAATGTAATCTGTGCTTGCATAATCTTGGAAAGGTCCATCGGATGGAATCTGCAACGGTCAACATATAAAGTCGTTTCGTACAAAAACGTGGGTAGACTGGGGAAGTTCCTTGTGAATAAAAACATCATTTTTAGAATGACGCGAAGCGGAAACTGGTCGTAGTCGTTGCATTTGTAGTTTTAATTGTAAAACGAATTCGTGTGCATGTTTTGGGATGTCTTTTAGTGATGTGTCACGTAGGAATGCACATGACAATCGTAAAGATGTGCTGTAGGTTAATTCTGCACTAATAGCTGTTAGATCCTCTATAATCGAGAATCGAACACCTAAAAGTACGGTTGGTACTACATATACCCAGCGCTCTGTGTCTTGACAGAGTATTGCCGATTTCAATTTGCGTAGAAAACGTTCCACCATGGTATTAGAGGCAGGGTGATATGCTGTCATTCCGGTTTTTTGGCTTCCTAAAAATCTAATTAGGGGATGAAATAAATCACTTTCGAATTGTCGCCTATGGTCAGTACTTATGACTTCGCGTACGCCGAATCAAGAAGTCCAACCAGAATAAAATACTTCTGATACTGTGGCTGCAGTTTGATCCTATAATAGAATGGCTTCTGGCCATAGCCTAAATCGGTCAACACAAGTGAGTAGATATCGAAATCCCTTCGATACTGATAAAGGTCCGACAATGTCTATGACGAAGGTGCGAAGGTTTGTGACTTCAGAATCTGCAAATTGTGAAATAATCCGTTTTTGCAACACTGAATACGGTTCATTTTCTGGAGGTGTGCGAATCAAATGAGTGACATGAATCAATATATCATAATATAATGCTGCAATTACGAAATAGAATTTTGTTTTTCATTTACGATTCCGGAACCCAGGAATTGAGAGTCCATGTGCAAAAACCATAAATCTGGGTTTGCTTTCCTGAACGGATGTGCTTTGAAAGCCACTTTTGAAAGTTCAGCGGAACTAAAACCTTCATTTGAAGCTGAAGCATTTTTTTGCGTCATTGGCTGGGGTTAAAAGAGTTTCGGTAGTCTCAGTTGTAGACATATTGCATTTGGAACTGAACACGTACATTTTTCCAGAACTCGTGTTAACTTAAGTAGATGCTCACATAAATTGAAACATTACGTCTCCGGTGATTGAAGCCGTCAAGTCTCAGGCAAGGTGGAGCATCACGTCCGGGTCACCACTCTATGGCGAAAGAGCGATGTCGTATCTTAGTCATTACAGAAGTAATCATAAAAGAGAAGTTTATTCACAGGAACATATCGTAAGATATTTACAAGTATTTACATAGCCTAGTGCTACATCAAAACGCGCGTGAACGTAATCATCCGAGATGCGAATGATTGCGTTTCATCCGAGATACGAATGTTTGCGTATACGTCTCTATTAAGAACGTTCTGGGGCTGGCTTTTATGAGACAGTGCAGAAGCGTTGCGCATGCGTCACATGCAAAGCAGAGCGTCTGATGAGAATTTTATGCTAATCACTTGATCTGGAGTTTTTATGCAAATCGCTGGAGGAGTGTCGCCATATACGTTTTATTCAAAATGGTTTTAATAACTCTATTAATGTTTTGTAGTAAAAATGCAGGGACGCATAGGATCAAGTTAGTAATCAAAATCCAGATATTATGTGGACTGTGATTTTCTATTAACATATATTTACATATTTAAGAGATCTGTAAGCATTTATTCAGGTTTAAGGAAACAATGCATCCATTGAGTACGACTCAAGTAACAATTTCCTTTGCGGACGGCTGAGATATTTTTGTCATTTTCAGCAAAAAACGAACACTGGCGTTTCCCAATCCGAACAAGAAAAATATAGCAGCGGTCAACGAAAGCTGATTTAAATAATTAACTCAAGGCAATATTAATTGGCGAGGTAAATTTCGTATAAGCCAGAACTCATGATTTTTCCTTTCACGTATATTATTATTTTGATCAGGTTTTTTATAATACATTATATTGCATGTAAAACACTGATATGTTAAATGTGCCAAAATGCAATATATGAGTACATATATCACTATATGTTTATATGATCACAATGTGATCAACAAAATGCAATATATGGTGCATTTATCACTATATAATATATCATTTATCACTATATAGTATATCATTTATCACTATATGAAACTCTTTCATTGATAACCCCATATATTGCCCTATGATGTTTTACTTCTAACGAGCGCAGCAACTAGGCACTCTAATAGAAACCCTCTATATCATATTCAAAGATATGAAAATATCGATAAGAATGGAAACACGCTAAATTAGCAAATACTTTAATATATATAGAAAATACAGCCAAGTGTTTGGTACAAAATATTTTAGCACCATCAATGACGTATGTTAAATTATAAAAGATCCAAACCACTCTCGGATGCTACCATGTCCTTCATCAGTGGCAATGTAAATTGCTAACTCCATAAATAACGTACATTAACTTGCAAAAGATCCAGAGCCTTTTCGAATGCTACAACGTCCTTCACCAGAGGTTATGTAAATTGTTAACTCCATCAATAACGTGCATTACATTATAAAAGATCCAGAGCGCTTTCGTACGTTACAAAGTCTTTCATCAGTGGTTATGTAAATTATTAACACCATCAATGACGTGCATTAAATTGCAAAAGATCCAGAGCGCTTCCGTAAGCTACAACGTCCTTCATCAGTGGTTTTGTAAATTGTAACACCATCAAAGACGTACTTTAAATTACAAAAAATCCAGGGCACATTGAAGCTACAACGTCCTTCATTAGTGGTATTATAAATTGTCACTGATGAAGGATGTCACAATTTACATTGCCACTGATGAAAGACATTGCATCATCTGAAAATGCTCACCATTTTTTGTAATTTAACGTACTTCATTGATGGTATTAAAGACTATTTTACCTAACACTTGTTTGTCTTCGCTATATATTTTAAAATATGTAAATATCTTTGAAAATTTTCAGTTTATAAAAGCAATATTTTAAAAGTGCAGTCAATTACATAAGCTTCATTTTACCCGTTACTTCATTTTCAATTCCAAATGTCTGGACTATACAGTGTGTTATCTCCGAGCCATAAATTTATTGAAACACTCCTTCACATTTTCACATCTTGTTTGTTTTCGAGGCCATAAACAATTTCAAAAATAAAGTCTTTGGAGAGATCAGATAGATCTTTTCCCTTCCTTACCCGCCTTCTCTTTTTAAAGTTTCACTTGACGCCGCTGGAAAATATAGAAACTTTTATTCTTTTACTATTATTTTTTTCATGTTTCGTGGTCATTCGATGGAAAAAATCAGGACATAAGAAGATAGAAGAAGGAAGGAAAGAAATGAATGAGATAAAACAAAATTTGATATATGTGATTTAAAAAATAGAGAAGCTCAAAAGTTCGTGCAATAATTTTTTACTGTCACAATTAATTTTTTTAAACAAATGAGAGCATTCATATTTCTTAAAAAACATCGAACATGTAAAATCAATCCAAAAGGGATATCTTATTCTGTCTTTATATTTCTTATCTGATTTCTTATTTTCAAACTTTCTCCTCTCATCAACTATTCCATATTTTTATTCTATCAATTATTTTATTTCCATTCTATGAATTATTCTATTTTTATTCTATTAACTAGTACGGAAGTCTGTCAAAGGCAGAAATTCTAACCCTCTTAAATAAATTTAAAGAATGTTTAATGGGCCTTATATTATGTATAACAATATATGGCGTTAAAGTAGGCATTAGTGTTAAAGTAGGCCTTTCAATCAAAAATCTGGTTCAGTTGAGTTCTATCTAGTTGATTTCTAAATATGCAGGCTGACGCAAGAGTGACCATCTTGACTCCCGGTTGAAACCATGGTGGTACATGGCGAAATGATGGTTACTTTATCATATTTTTTTCGGTAGCAGTCAAATCATTCTAACATGGAGTTAGACATAAGGAGATAAAATTCCTATGGCTGAAATTCTTGAAAATGCCATAACGTTTTGAGAATTATAATTAGTTGTTGCTAGTGTTATTAATGGGTCATTTGTTTTCTATTGACATAATTGGAACTTTAACTGCTATCCGCTATTTTGTTATTTAAACAGATAGATAGTAAAAAACGACTTATCCTTAAAAATTACGTAGACAGAGAAAAACACGTTTGTTGTTAAGCTCCAGAATTTTAGAACTAGGTTTTGGTAATTCTTGAAAAATGCAGACGCCTTATTATTTAGAAGATATTTACTTAAGAGAAGACATCCTTATTCCTTATTAAACTTATAATTTCAGTTAAATGAAAATAGTGTTGCAGTAATGGTAGTGCGAACGTTGCTTCCATGGACTTATCATAACATATAATATCATAACATATGATATCATAATATAATATCTCATTGAAAATATGTTTTGAGAATTATATATATCTAGGTGGCGCTAGTGTTATTAGAACACCCTTTTTTTACGTTTGGCACAACATAGAGGCATAGTATTGAATATATTGATCTTTGATTACTTTTGAATTAAGATTCCCTAATTATCAGAATTAATCAGTATTTTTTCACTGTTGTAGAATTGGGTTCAGAATATAGGGAGATAAAAACAAATTAATAGGTAAAATAAACGCAAGAATAGTTCTTACTGTTTGAGTTCTAATTTGCATTGCGCTACTAATTTATTTTAATAAAATTGACAGTTTAAATAAATATTTTAAGCCTTTCACCATAGAAATACATATAATGCAGGGGCGCATATCTCATTGCAGCGCCACTTCAATTATTGTTCCAAATGACGTTGGTATTTTCTCAGTATGGAGTTTTAACTCCTTACATTTGCCTCAATGCATTCTAGAATGATTGGTACAATTTCTTAAAAGCAGAAACATCCGTTTTTCCGCTAAATTCAGTCTCAAATATCAGCCATGTAATATGCGCGCCATTGAAATGGCACAGGCAGACGATAACTGAATGAACCGGTTAGTATCAAAATAGAGGTTACGTGAGCCTGTATATATAGGAGTCTTATATCTAATAGTTAATACTATATCTAGGCAAATATTCAGCCTTCTAATTCTTCGGTGGTTATCGGAGGGTTTGATTTTTTTTTATCCCACCCTCATTTTGTCAATCCTTAATGAAGAAGTCAAATTTACTGCTTCGTTAGGCTGTGCTCCGTGTTTGATACTATTAGTGTGCAAAAATCTATTAGTGTGCAAAGTCGAAGTCACCAAGGGCTTCTGGGTGGTCGAAAATACTTTTTAATACCTTTCCCCATTTTATCCACCCTGGAAAAAAATCGAAAGTTCGACTCCATTAGGTTCTGCTCCGCAGTTTATACTATAAATGTGCACAGATTCAGCCTTCTAGAGTTTTTGGAGAATCTATAAAGGCAAAAACACGTTAAACACTTACTGTACAGATAATTCTAATGTTACGAGCGTGCAATGTTCCGTTTGGAGCCCCTTCTTTCGTCACTCTCGAAGGCCAGGCGAAGAAAATGCAGTGCATGATGTGAGGATGACGTTAGCCTAGAGTTTCCAGGATTTCTCAGTTAGAAGAAATGTTGCCAGATTTGGCGATATATCTCCTATTTGGCAACATTCGGTGACTTTCGGAATGATCCAGAAACTTCTCGATAGAATGATTATTCTTTGAGATACATAGAGATTTCCAGAAGTTTATATGGAGAGACTATGAAAAGAATTCACCCCTCTGTTGCAGTTGACGAGTTGCTACAGACTATTACTTTTGTCAATGTTTTGAGAATAGTAGCTGCTGCTTTATGAAATTACTTTTGTCAACATTTTGGGAATAATATCGCTTATTCTGTGAAATTAGTGGAGAATTTAAGTGATCTTTGATTGTGTGCTGCTCCTGTTTACTTTGTGCTTGTGAATAAATGTCAATTATCCAAAAACTGGAACTCGTTCTTGTATGCTGTGTATACACACACGATTCTAGAGGGTACGTTTTCGTAACAATACGTTCTTATTCTTTTAATTGTGCTATTTTCTTATTATTTTAATTGCTATATCTTCTTATTCTATCAATTATTCTATCTTCTTCTTCTACCAGTTCTTTGTTCTATCAAGTGTTCTTTATTTTTATTCTATCAACTATTACATATTCTATTATTCTGTCTTTTTATTCTATCATTTTATTCTTTCAACTGTTAATTCTTCGTATTCTATCAATTATTATATATTTTTATTCTATCAATTATTTTTCATAATGAGTCAATATGATAAATAACATGTTAGTCAATATGTTAGTCAATATAATAAATGTCATGTTAGTCAATGACATGTTAGTCAATATGATAAATAACACACCAATTATGCCATGATTTATATACGGATAAAAGGTTGTGTCTATATAATGAAAGTGAAGAGTTAAAAATACAGGAATTTTTACTATCGACTTTAGTGTTGCTAGAAGACTTTGCTAGAAGTTGCTAGAAGACTTTGCTAGAAGTTGCTAGAAGAATCGACCTTCACGTGCTTATATATCTTATTATATCAGTCCAAAGAGATCTCTTATAACGATACTTATTTTTTACTGATATGATCCTGATTTTACGTACCAGGGTTAATAGCATTTGTCGAACACTGGTATAAAAACTTGTCCATGGAATAGATCAAATCCTCAACTTTAGATGCTCAAAAACCGTTCTCTACAATTTAATTACTTAATTTTGGGAAGAAACCTCATGATTTGGAATGAAATGTCTATGGCTGGAAATTTTTGAAGAAACAGTATGAAACAAATTTGAATATAACGTACATGCTTGTGTTATTCCTGACTTCGCATATAAATCATTAATAACTTTATGATGAAATAGTGAAACATTATAAAAGTAGTGAAACATTATAAAAGTAAGAAACATTATAAACATTTAAAATGCGGAAATAAATTGACGTCCAAAATTAAAAATGGCATTATTGAAAAATTTGATAGAATATTATTTACAGTATATATAAAATGACCTAACTAATATGGTTCCATTTATCACAGCATGACATTTAGTATGCCATTGTCTTTTGTAGTACATTTTAATTATAAAAAATGTAAACATTTTGGACGCATATATTTTTGAACCTATTAAATAAAAGTTTGAACAGTTTATACTGATTTTGTCGGAAATTGAGTACCATTTATAAATATCCAAATGTAATTTATTATTTTAATATTTTTAACTATGATTTTCAAACAAAAATTAAATGTTTTTGTCCGAGCAAGATTTTGCTTCACTTTAATTATTTTTACTTGAAATATCTTCCAAACTAAAAATAAAGATATTTAAATAGTAAGGAATGAAAATTTTCAGTCAAAAATCCAGTCTTAATATATATCATTCTAATTATATATCAATAATTAGCTTTTTCAATGCCCTTATACTTTCTACGCAACCGCCATGTCAATTTGAAGAAGATTGAAAATTTTCCAAGTCTAAAATTTATAATGTTTATACATCGCAAACTAAAAATGCTGTCTAATAAATAATTTGAACCCCCTTTGAAGTGCCACAAAAATAAATAATCAAATTTTCGAATTTTGATTCTTTGGTTAACTGTTTTTGTTTTTTTAAATGGTGTGGTTATAAGTTGGATGTTGTAATATTTCGAACTGTTTTGAAAAGGTGATTCAAATAATTTGTATTTTAGCTAGCTAAATATATCTAAAATGCAAATGTGCAACGAGTATGTTTTTAGACTTTTGAAAGCCCTACAAAGCTTTACTACATAATTGGAACTTTACTTTGCAATTTTATAATTGGAGTTTTACTTTACATGACGTCTTTAACGCAAAATCATTCCAGTTCTAACGGATAGGAACTACTGCCAATATTTTTAAGAGCATTTATGTCGACTATCTCTCCCCCCCACCCACACACACACTGCCATAATCTGCACTCTTTTAACAACAAAACTTCTTGACATATAAGCGAGTTGTACATACAATAATTTACTAACAACGCGACTAATGAGAACTGGCAAAAACACATGATAAACGAAAACAACGCACAGCACAATCCGGATAATTGGATCCCAAGGCAGACAGAAATTATTTCTAACCAAATTTTCATGTTGCAAATCTAGTATATTACCTAGGGAACCCATATCTTGTTTTATAATATCGAATGTTTGAAAAAACATAATAACGCACTAAATGTAAAACACAATATCAATTTCAAGAACATTTTGCTACCTCAGTTTGCAGAACCCCCTTCAAAGATAAGAACTTGCAATTTCGTTCCAGTAACTCATCTGTAGAGTGTCGGCTGGACAGTCCAGAGATTCAGGGTTCGATTCCCGGTTGGGGCAGCAAGACTCTTTACAGTACATACAATAATTTCTAACACTGCGACCAATAGGAACTGGAAAAAAACCGTTATAAACGAAAACAACGCACAGCACAATCCGGATGATTGGATTCCAAAGCAAACACAAGCTATTTCTAACCAACTCTTCGTATTGCAAATATATTACTTTCCTTATATACATAATGTACGGAAAGTACTCGTATAAGGAAAGTATTGTGACGGGGTCGAAAATTCGAATTCGAGTTTTCGACGGGAGAGCACGTTTTAAGCATCTCTGATCACGAATCAAACATTTTTAAGATGATGTCTGTGTGTGTGTGTGTAAAAGTATGTGTGTGTGTGTGTGTCAATGAGACTGTGGGGACGATATCTCACGAACAAATAACACGATTCAAATGAAATTTGGTACAAAAATTACAATCCGTAAATGCTGGAAGCCTATTGTTTTTAAACGTAATCGAATGTTCAGAACCCCCTAAATTTTCGACCGAAATTTTGAAAAAATCGTCAAAATATCAAAACCTTTAATAAAGTTACACAAATAGACATTTCTTGTGTAACTTTTCCTTAGAAAACGATTGACATAAACTTTAGAACGCTAGCATGAACCGTTCCCGAAATATTGCACATTTTTAAAATAAATTTATCAAAAAATCCTATTTTATCCTATATTAAAAAATCCTATATTAAAAAAAATATAATAATTGTTAAGAAACATGTTCTATTTTCATATGTAATATCATGCGATAAATTGGGTGACATCATTCTCGTGGATCTAGCTTGTTCCATTCATGAGAAAAGATACTTTGAGTAATACTTATGTATTTGAACGCCAATAGTTATTTATCTGCTACAAGAATAACTTATTTCTCCATCCACAACGGTTGGAGAGATTTTGGCAGAATGTCTCCAACTTGGCGACTATTTTAAATGCTGCCAAATTAACGAAAATCCCGCCAAATGGACAGAAATGACACTAAATCAATGACAATGACGACTAATTGACGAAAATTCAATATCTTGGAAAGAATATAAATATCTACCATAAGAAAAACCTATTTTTTTATCGTAAATGTAGTAAATTCATTGCATTATATAAGGAAAGTTATGTGCTGCCCACATCAGATTTTTTTACCTAGTGAACTTATATCCCGTTTCTTAATATCGAATATTTGAAAAAACATAATAATGCACTAAGTTTAAAATACAATTTCAATTTCAAAAAACATTTTGCTACCTCAGTTCCTCTCTACAACCCCAATATTTTAACAATTTCAAATAAAAAATACCATCAATCTATTTCTGATTACAATTTTAAGATCGTTTGCTAAAAACTCACTGTATTTGTCTTCAAAAGTCAGCAGTCAGAATAAACACGCTATTTTTAAGGTTGAGATATGCTAGCAGTCAAGAAACATAAAATCATTTATTCATCATGCGTTCAAAGATTTTCTTTTTAGAGTGACCTAAATATCGGGAGGAAAGCAAAAAGTGTATTTTCGAAGTCATTTTTTCATATTTACAACCGTTTTTCTTTGCCTTCCACGCGTCCGAAAGATATAAAATTCCTGAGCTCACTTATTTTTTATTCGAATTCAACAACGTATTTTAAAGTAAAGTGCCATATTTTTTACATTTTTTGGTCCGTGACTATTATTTTCGTCACATTTTTCTCTTATTTATTATGAACCAGAGAGAATTAACCGCCGTTGCTTGGGTCCTAAATAAAGGCCCACTTCCTAGATAATAGAGACACTGAAAATGCCACTCGATTTCCGAATCGATTGTTTTGAACTAAAATTATTCCAACTTTTAATTTTTAATCAGAGAAATCGAGTAATTAAAAAAAATATATTCGAATGAGAATATACTCATCCATATTATTTTCAAACTATAGAATTGCCCTAATCTTCCATTGTCGGAAGCAAGAAAAATAAGAAAATAAAAAGTAAAACATGCGTATTTCAATGTATTTAAAAATAGATAAATAAATATGGGGAGGGGAGGGAATTATCCTACGGAAATATTTGAAAGATTGTTATCAAGAACGGCCTTCGATGTTTGTCCTATGGTCCCTTTGACCTTTGTCGGATTATAAAGAACGCTCTTCGATATTTGTCCTTTGTCTGATTATAAAGAACGTATTTAGATATTTGTACTATTGTCCCTTTGTCCGATTATAAAGAATGTCTTTCGATCTTTGTCTTATTGCCCCTTTGTCATTTGTCCGATTTTAAAGAACGTCCTTGGATCTTTGTTCTATTGTCCCTTGCCCGGATTATAAAGAAAGTCCTTTGATATTTGCTCTATTGTCCCCTTGTCCTATAATAAAGAAGTCCTTTGATATTTGTCCTATTATCTCTTTGTCTGATTTCAAAGAACGCCCTTCGATCTTTGTCCTATTGTCCCTTGGTCCTTTGTCCAATTATAAAGAACGTCCTTCGATCCCTATTGCCTCTTTGTCCTGTAATAAAGAACGACATTCGAGCTTTGTCCTATTGTCCGGTTATAATGAACGTCCTCTGATCTTTGTCCTATTGCCCCTTTGGCTTTTGTCCGATTATAAAGAACGTCTTTTGATCTGATGATGTCACATTGGAAATGCTGTTATAATATTGTTAACACAAGCACGGCGTAAACAGGAACAATATACAGTTAAACAGCACTTAAATGATCCATTAATTTCAAAAAATAACTGATACTATTCTCAAAACATTGACATAACACATTTCACAAAACAACCACTACTATTTTCAAAACATTGATGAAAGTCACAGTTCAATGTCAACTACTATCACATCAACTACTCTCCGACTGTGGTGGTGATTCCTTTTATAGACTATCGATAGAAACGTCTGTAAAGATTCTAATATCACATAGGATATTGGTTATTTCGAGGAGTTTCTCGAACCATCGAAAAGTCGCCAAATTGGTTATACATCTTCAAATTTTGGAAACCATCCTCCGGACTTCAGCATCTGGAAACCCTAAATGCACGTCATAGGATAGCCTGTACGGGTGTATTCTTCGTCTGGTTCTCAAATGAAAGACTCTTATTTATTCCACGTTCGTAACATTATCATTTTTCGCAAAGAAACCGAATTGTGGGATAAACGCTCAAAATAGTGCTTCATAAAATGACTAAAAGTTTAATTCAAATTTTTGAAAAATCTCGCCCAGGTTTGTCGCAATGGTAATTCATCTAACCCAGAACCGAATTTCACGGCTGTCCATAGCTTACAATTCACGACAGACGACACACACACACACATACCGACAGAGAGACAGAAAGACAAGCATATTTTTATTATATAAGATTTATTGGAATCTCTTTTGTATATATAATCCCCTTCATTTTCTCACAGTAATCATGGGCTCTAATACATTTATTAAAATTCCGCGACGAAAATAAAATTTGCTAATTCGCTATTCATAACTTATTAATTAATATTCTAGATATATTTAATAACTAAGATTTAAGGTACTATATGACTTTAAATCTATAAATATGTTACTAAACCGCGAATAATTCGTAACTTCAACCATGTATTTAAATATTCAGATGCAACCAGCTTCTACTTACTCACTGAGAAACTCAAACTAAATTACTCTGCTCATTTAAAGCACTAAAATAGAGAAATCTTAATCCTTTTCCTTAAACACTTTCCGTCGTGTTTCGCAGCACAAGCTCCTGATTTTAATCTTCAGATGCTTGACTTATCACAAATGTCATTTTTAGATTAAATATGTAAATGCCAGTTATAAATCTGCTTCAATAACTATATATCCGTTCTTAGCGTCTGACTTATATTTATCTAAGTTATGCATATCTGCATTGTCTCAATTGCGGGATGTTAAATTGAAATATAGTTTAAAACTACAGTGACTTGATATTGAGGAAAAGGGAGGGGGGGGGGGTATATGAGAAAGTTAGAAACATGAAACACATGTTTCGGTTTAAGTAAACTGCTGATATTAATAGTATAGCTTGAAAACAATGCATCTCATTGCTGCTAAGCTAACAAAACTAAGGTTGAATGTTATGTTCAATGAATGAACGAAGATTATGTTACTAGTGATAGGAATGCAGCCAATTTACATTAGCTGTGTTAACTGCTAATGCTAAATTTTATTAGCTGCTAATTTTAATTGCTAATTTTTAACAAATGCAATTTTTCATGATTTTCAATACGCTCCAACGTGTGAGGTTCAATAATCTAGGATATTCAAGATTACTACAATTATTCTCTAATCCTTGGAGTAATTATTATCTAATCCTTGGAGCAATTATTCCCTAATCTTTAACATAAATCCAAAGGCAGACACAAATATCGCCATTACTCGCAAGACAAAGCCAACACTCGCCAACTCACCAGTTTCAAAAATCGAAAATATTCAACATTACTACATGAAGCGATTACTCTCTAATCCTTAATACTAATGCAAATTTATGACTGGAAGAAAGAAGCAAATCTCTTAAGCGAAAGCCCAGAAATGTGATAATTCGTAACATATCAGTCAACATCGGAAATAAGTTCTAGGGAGCGTACCCTGATTATTGGCACTATAAAACACTTCAAATGACTTTAACGAAAAGTAATAGAAACTTACAGATTTAGAATTACATGCGTTTTTTCTTATTTCTACTGTTTGAAAATAAATTCCAAAATACATGACTTTTTGCGCAATGTTTTTGAAAAAAACAAATTACTTTATAATAATCCTTAAGAACAACATGGAAGGAATGGAACACGGAAAACAATGCCAACTAAACGCTAAGTAGACTGAATGAAATTGACACGGAAGCATAATGTTAACGCCAACCTCTACGATTAATAACACTTCAGTGATGAACCGACCGGATGGTTCTCTGGCACTTCTGTGTAATAGGCAGGATTAATCTACCCTTACTCGCTTCCTCAGTGGGCATCTCAGATCTATGAAATATACTGAGGGCTCTAATTGCTTTGAGGTCTGCACGAAGTGTTCTTCTGAGCAGGCCTCCCCTGTTCATATTCTTGCGTGCCTGAGACTCTCCAAGAGGGATCTTGCTGCCAGTCCGTTGTTGGTGCTAGATTTCTTTAGGGTGTATAATGTCATGGACCTGATTTAGCTCTGCTGGTCTTAGGGGATTTGCAACAACAACAACACACTTCAGTGAACCCTACTATTTCAATTAACAAATCACTGCATCTGCTGTTAGGGCTAAGTTTTCTACCTGAACAAAAACCTAATAATGCAATATTAATACCAACAAGTGCAATTGACAATCAAACTCCGATATCTGATATTCCTCTTAACTCTAACACGATATTTTACGACGGATTTTTCAAGCTAATCATTTCCTTAGACGGAAAGAAGCAGCGAATGCAAAATGTTAATAACCCCATTCTGGAGTCTTAAATAAGTAACTGAAGACCTGCGAAATATTGGCTTCAATATTTGCAATTTTCACCCCATCTGCGAATTCTGACAACCCTGATAACATGAGCCCAGCTAACTAATATGTGCCAAACTTTCAGCAAAAAAAAAAAATAATTAAATAAATAAATAAATAAAAGCACGAGCAGGAAGATTTGCGAATGCGAAAATCAGGAATACAGAAAAAAGGCAGATTACTAAGAAAAATCAGTGAAAAACAAAGCCAGCTAAGCCAACTAAACGCTGGTGGAAAATAAGTTCCAAAATTTAGCAGAGCAGTAGAATGAGGGATGTGTTAATTTGACCGAGTGAAAATATCGAGTTTGTTGGTAAAAAGCTGTACCGAAAGAAACTAGGCTGTCTTAAGTCGCCGTGCTGGTTTTAGGGGGAAAGCTTGGGAATCGTAACAATTAGGAAGTCCAAACTTGGTCCACACATCATGGTCGTTTGTAGAAATATTTTAATCTTTTTTATATAGAACATTTTCGGGTTAGCCCGTCTTGGGCCTCATATAAGAGTGCATCACTCGAGAACCGGATAAGCAAGAGAGTGAATTATTATTATTACTATTACTATTATTATCATTATTATTATATTATTATTATTATTATTATTATTATTATTAATGAATTTTAAAAATAAAAGTAATGACATTTCTTGTGACTAATAATTATTATTATTAATATTGTTATTATTATTATTAGTATTATTATTATTATTATTACTATTAATTGTAATGATTTTCAATCAAAATAGCAATGAATTTTTTTGTGAATTATTATTCTTATATTTTTTTTCTCCTTCTCTTTTAAATTTTACAATAAATTATTTTGAGAAATATGTATTGTGGGTCCAAATACTCCCAATTATAGCATGCTACCCATGATAATGTCACATTTTGTCCTATGCTGCCATGTTGAGATAATATAAACTTTCTAATTTTTCACACAAAGTAAAGAAATATATATTTACATCTAAAATTTTTTTATAGCAAAACCGAATATAAAGTTTCATGAAGATCCATTAATTTTTGTGCATCAAAACTTATGGAATTTTCAACCTCAAAAATTACTATATCCCCTTTAACTTTTTAAATTTATAAAAGTTTTTAATTTATAAAAATAAAATTATCTTACAACCAAATTATCCGATGCTTACAATTTTCGCAATATGGCCATAAATATAATATCACGTAGGAAGTTAAGTCAAACGCCCTCCCCCTATATCACTAATTATAATTTCCAAACTTTAAAATTTATTCTAACTATATGCACTAAACCCAGCTATTAAAATATAATGCACAAGCTTCCAATATTGCTTTAAATGCATAAAATACAATTATGGTATACATTGACCGATAATTAATCGCAGCTGCGTCCATACATTCAAATTTAATTATAACAGACTTTTCTGAGCCTGCTAAAATGCTCACAAGGAATTACTCCACGACTTAAAAGCCATACCATAGCGAAATCAAAATCGTGACTTTTAAACATAGTGGTGAGTGGCCCATTTTCAAACATCCACAGCGGATTTTAATCTTTTGATGCTTGATTAATCGCCAAAGCCATCTTTGGATTAAGCATGTAAATGCCTTATTATTATAAATGAATTTTGATGCCAAGATTTCACCCATTTTCCGATATGCATTTGCGATGTTTCATTTTAACATTTTATTGTCATTACAGTCTATTATTATTCTAAATATTCAAACTGTAATATTTAAACTTAATTTGCATTTGTAAATATGCAGAACTAGGGTTGCTGAGTTTCAAAAAGTGGATTAGAGCCCTGGTGAGAAGAAGGGCGTAGAAGAGTTACTTCTCGGATATATGTTTGTAAAATTAGTAAAATAAATAACAGATTTTATTAAATATATTAAATTTATTAATATTTTGATAAATTTTATTTTAATTTAAAAAAATTGTATTTACTTTATCATACTATGTTATATAGCATAGAGAAAGTATTGTTTTCACAAAAATTTTAGAATTCAAGAATTTGACATCAATGCATCTTTTGAGACCTCCTGAACACGTTTGGACAATTATTGAATTGGTTGTATGTGTGTATGTATGTAAGTGGCCGATTTCTTGTATACACGATAGCAGCCGCAAAAATGAATGGATTACACAAAACTTTATATCCGTCTTTGATATCAAGAAATCTAGAACTAGATAGAATTTTTTTTCAATTCGATTGAAAACTTCGAAATGTATTCGAAATTTTACATTTTTAACATGGCAACATAGGACAAAATTTGACATAATTATGCATAAAAGGATTTATTTATGGCTCAATGATCACGAGACGTAGTTTCAATCATAGTTGTGAAAAATTACCGCGATACAATTTGTTTTGTTCGCAACTACATTAACCCCTCTCCCGTGGGGTACATTGGCACGTACACGAGACAATAGTTTCAATCATATTCATCGAGAATTTTTTTTAAATTCGATTGAAAACTTCGAAATGTATTCGAAATTTTACATTTTTAACATAGCAACATAGGATAAAATTTGACATAATTATGCATAAAAGGATTTATTTATGGCTCAATGATCACGAGACGTAGTTTCAATCATAGTTGTGAAAAATTACCGCGATACAATTTGTTTTGTTCGCAACTACATTAACCCCTCTCCCGTGGGGTACATTGGCACGTACACGAGACAATAGTTTCAATCATATTCATCGAGAATTTTTTTTAAATTCGATTGAAAACTTCGAAATGTATTCGAAATTTTACATTTTTAACATGGCAACATAGGATAAAATTTGACATAATTATGCATAAAAGGATTTATTTATGGCTCAATGATCACGAGACGTAGTTTCAATCATAGTTGTGAAAAATTACCGCGATACAATTTGTTTTGTTCGCAACTACATTAACCCCTCTCCCGTGGGGTACATTGGCACGTACACGAGACAATAGTTTCAATCATATTCATCGAGAATTTTTTTTAAATTCGATTGAAAACTTCGAAATGTATTCGAAATTTTACATTTTTAACATAGCAACATAGGATAAAATTTGACATAATTATGCATAAAAGGATTCATTTATGGCTCAATGATCACGAGACGTAGTTTCAATCATAGTTGTGAAAAATTACCGCGATACAATTTGTTTTGTTCGCAACTACATTAACCCCTCTCCCGTGGGGTACATTGGCACGTACACGAGACAATAGTTTCAATCATATTCATCGAGAATTTTTTTTAAATTCGATTGAAAACTTCGAAATGTATTCGAAATTTTACATTTTTAACATGGCAACATAGGACAAAATTTGACATAATTATGCATAAAAGGATTTATTTATGGCTCAATGATCACGAGACGTAGTTTCAATCATAGTTGTGAAAAATTACCGCGATACAATTTGTTTTGTTCGCAACTACATTAACCCCTCTCCCGTGGGGTACATTGGCACGTACACGAGACAATAGTTTCAATCATATTCATCGAGAATTTTTTTTAAATTCGATTGAAAACTTCGAAATGTATTCGAAATTTTACATTTTTAACATAGCAACATAGGATAAAATTTGACATAATTATGCATAAAAGGATTTATTTATGGCTCAATGATCACGAGACGTAGTTTCAATCATAGTTGTGAAAAATTACCGCGATACAATTTGTTTTGTTCGCAACTACATTGACCCCTCTCCCGTGGGGTACATTGGCAAGTACACGAGACAATAGTTTCAATCATATTCATTGAGAATTGTTTTTAAATTCGATTGAAAACTTCGAAATGTATTCGAAATTTTACATTTTTAACATGGCAACATAGGACAAAATTTGACATAATTATGCATAAAAGGATTTATTTATGGCTCAATGATCACGAGACGTAGTTTCAATCATAGTTGTGAAAAATTACCGCGATACAATTTGTTTTGTTCGCAACTACATTGACCCCTCTCCCGTGGGGTACATTGGCAAGTACACGAGACAATAGTTTCAATCATATTCATTGAGAATTTTTTTTAAATTCGATTGAAAACTTCGAAATGTATTCGAAATTTTACATTTTTAACATGGCAACATAGTACAAAATTTGACATAATTATGCATAAAAGGATTTATTTATGGCTCAATGATCACGAGACGTAGTTTCAATCATAGTTGTGAAAAATTACCGCGATACAATTTGTTTTGTTCGCAACTACATTGACCCCTCTCCCGTGGGGTACATTGGCAAGTACACGAGACAATAGTTTCAATCATAGTTATAAAAAATTACCGCGATACAATTTGTTTTATTCGCAACTACATTAACCCCTCTCCCGTGGGATACATTGGCAAGTACACGAGACAATAGTTTCAATCATAGTTGTTGTTGTTGAGACCCAGACCGTCCGACCTACCAGAAAGGTGTAAGGTAACTGTATGGACGGCCGGGAAGTGCCACCCAATTTAGACCGGAACCCAGTGGGGAAGGCATCCACAGGGACCGTACCCTCCTTCCCCTACCACCAACCTCTCGGAAGGACTTACGGACCCACATGTTTAACGTGATCGTACTCCGCATGAACACGGCGGCATTTGTGGTAGCGTGCAAATCTAGCGCACAAACCACGGGGATACCGCACCCGAGATGGCCAACAGCACGCGGTGTTCCGAGGTGGTCACCCACCAAGTACTAACCGCGCCCGATGCTGCTTCACTTCGGTGATCTAACGAGAACCGGTGTTTTCAGCACGGTACGGCCGTTGGCCCTCAATCATAGTTGTGAAAAATTACCCCGATACAATTTGTTTTGTTCAAGACGACATTAACTCCCCTCCCTTGGGGTACATTGGCAAGTACACGAGACAATAGTTTCAATCATAGTTGTTATTGTTGTTGTTGAGACCCAGACCGTCCGACCTACCAGAAAGGTGTAAGGTAACTGTTTGGACGGCCGGGAAGTGTCATCCAGTGAAGAATTACCGCGATACAATTTGTTTTTTTCGCAACTACATTAACCCCTCTCCCGTGGGGTACATTGGCAAGTACACGAGACAATATTTTCAATCATAGTTGTGAAAAATTACCGCGATACAATTTGCTTTGTTCGCAAATACATTAACCCCTCTCCCGTGAGGTACATTGGCAAGTACACGAGACAATAGTTTCAATCATAGTTGTGAAAAATTACCCCGATACAATTTGTTTTGTTCAAGACGACATTAACTCCCCTCCCCTGGGGTACATTGGCATGTACACGAGACAATAGTTTCAATCATAGTTGTTGTTGTTGTTGTTGAGACCCAGACCGTCCGACCTACCAGAAAGGTGTAAGGTAACTGTTTGGACGGCCGGGAAGTGCCATCCAGTGAAGAATTATCGCGATACAATTTGTTTTTTTCGCAACTACATTAACCCCTCTCCCGTGGGGTACATTGGCAAGTATACGAGACAATATTTTCAATCATAGTTGTGAAAAATTACCGCGATACAATTTGCTTTGTTCGCAAATACATTAACCCCTCTCCCGTGAGGTACATTGGCAAGTACACGAGACAATAGTTTCAATCATAGTTGTGAAAAATTACCGCGATACAATTTGTTTTTTTCGCAACTACATTAACCCCTCTCCCGTGGGGTACATTGCCAAGTACACGAGACAATATTTTCAATCATAGTTGTGAAAAATTACCGCGATACAATTTGCTTTGTTCGCAAATACATTAAACCCTCTCCCGTGAGGTACATTGGCAAGTACACGAGACAATAGTTTCAATCATAGTTGTGAAAAATTACCGCGATACAATTTTTTTTGGTTCGCAACTACATTAACCCCTCTCCCGTGAGGTACATTGGCAAGTACACGAGACAATAGTTTCAATCATAGTTGTGAAAAATTACCGCGATACAATTTTTTTTTGTTCGCAACTACATTAACCCCTCTCCCGTGGGGTTCATTGGCAAGTACACGAGACAATAGTTTCAATCATAGTTGTGAAAAATTACCGCGATACAATTTTTTTTTGTACGCAACTACATTAACCCCTCTCCCGTGGGGTACATTGGCAAGTACACCAGACAATAGTTTCAATCATAGTTGTGAAAAATTACCGTGATACAATCTGTTTTATTCGCGACGACTTTACTCCCCATTGGCAATTATGGTATTAATAGAAAAAATGTGTATCTTTTGAAAGTGTTTATATGGTAATTTTCAAATTTTGTCTTGTAAAATTTGAAAACAAAAATGAATTCTGGTATGAGAAAGTCGAGTTGAGTCACACGCCGGTAAATTTTATTAGCATTTATTTCCATTTCTGAGAAATTAATACTGATTCAGAAAATATAAGGTAAACATATTGATTACTTTTGGCTCATTCAAACAAAATTTTTTTATATTTTCAAATAACGCTGCACGTTCCTCTTCGAAATTTAATTATTAATAGTTCTGCTGTAATTAGTTGGAAGGACCATCTGTTTATATCGTCAGTCTACTTATTATTCATTATGGGGGAAAAACGCGTTCTAAAGCTATATACTAAAATTATATACTAAAAATCATACTTAAAAGAAGCTGACTGTCAGTCTGTTTGGCTTTCGGTCACGTAGCAGAAAATCAAAGCAATTTCAGTCCGGTGCAGGTTAGGTCCTAAAACATCTCGGAGTAATTTTTTTTAAAATTGGATTAAGTTTTCTAGATATTTTATGTTAAAGTGCAATATTGAACGACTTTCACATAAATTAGTTCCCCAGCGATCAAACATATTATCACACAGTTTCCATATTGCTACCTTCTAAAAGATCGGTCTACAGAGATTTGAGCCGAATCTATTGGAGAATTCTTTCTCGTTTAAAAAATTAAAATATGTTGTATAAAATATGCATATTTTATACGATTTCACTTTTATATTGTTGCATCGGAGAAATATAAGAATGTTCTAATCGTTGGCATTAATATAAAGCGATATCTTCGTATTCTAATAAACCTTTAATCACTCTATTTCTGATTAATTTATGAATTTTTAAGTTTGTCTATATTGATTTTAATATATGGAAAAGAAGGGGGAACAAGTTCCTTTTTCCTGACGTCACAACTTCCTTTCCACAAGTTGTCAGCAGCACCAATGGTGGCGGCGGCTGTGGCTAGCTTTTTTTTTTCTTTCTTAATATCTCTCCATATTAAAAAAAGTAGCTTTCTTAATATCTCCCCATAATAAAAAAAAATATGAAATTTAGTACATTTATGGAGAAACAGGGTAACACGATGAAATAAACTGTTTACAGATTTAAAGTTTTGTTTAGAAATAGCCCGCAATACAAATTATGGGGGTTGGCGAAGCGTAGAGAGCAGGGAGCAGAAGTCCCCCTAGTATCGGGAAAAGGTAATTCCTAAATTTAAAATAATTAATTACTTCTATTTTATTTTTTGTACTTTCGAATAAATAATACATGTAAAAATAATTTTTCAAATTTCTTCAATTTAAACTCAAAAACATTTTATTTTCTAACATCCTAGTTGCATGTGCCCTTTACGTTCTGAATTCATTTATACCTAATTAAGATATTAATCTTTTACTTCTTTAATTCTTCTTAATACATTAAATACGTTACTAACCGACCGAGAAATAATCACAATTGCAATCATAGATTTAAATTTCCAGATACAGTCCGCTTTTCTTAACCCGCTAAAAGGCTTACATGGCATTACGCCGCGAATTTATAGTACTCAAATAGAGAAATATAAATTCTAAACACCCTGATGCACGACACTGTCCCGTTTTCCGGAATGCGTTCCCGATTTTAATCTCCAGATGCCTGATTTATCACAACAGCCATCTTTGGATTAAACATGCAAATATCTGTTTATTATAAATGAGTTTTGATACCCAGATATCATCCGTTCTTCCAAATACATTTAGGCTGTTTAGTGTCAGATATATATTTATATATTAATGTGTGACTTATAGAAACTATGTAGTAATATATTTTAATATAAACTTTCTAAATCCGCATATAAAGGGTACAATTCTGATGTAATTTTCAACCACTTTAAACTGATAGAGGACATAATGTCAGATCGCAATATATATATATATATATATATTCTGATGATTTTATAATATTATATTTCACGGCATTTTCATATTATATATATATATACAAATATATATATATATATATATATATATATATATATATATATATATATATATATATATATATATATATATATATATATATATATATATATATATATATATTTATATATAATAGTTTGAAATTCCAATGATATAATAGAGAGAAATTGCAGCTCAAAAATCCTAACTTTAAATAAAACCAACATAATAAAAAGAAGTATTAAATATCGAGTCATCGAGAAGTATTAAATATAGGAGTATTAAATATCGAATCATCAATCAAAAGGAAAAAAAATAAATATCGAGTCATTGCGCTAAAGATAATCAACAAATAGCAAAGTGATGGAAGCGATAATAGAAAAACAAATAAAATCCAAGTATTAATGATATACACGTGCACAAGGATTAGGCCTAAATAATTGAATTGTTCATTTCGAAAAAATCTCTTCGTAGGTCCAAGTATTTAATCAGAATGAACACAAAATATGCATGTTTCTGAAGAAATAGATAGATTGTTTCTATAAACTATTTCTACTTGGACAACACACATAAAGTTAGAACACTTATAAAGGAAGCAAGAATACCTAGAAAAAAACTCTGCATAAGTCCGAATCAGTGGAACACAGAATGAAGAGACCAGTGTTGTCATTCGCAATGGATAAAAGTATAGATCTACTGTTGCCAATCGTAAGAAATAAATAACAGTAATGCGAAAAAGCATTAAGAGGCAATATTCTACAGTAAGAGCTACAAAATAGAGGGACGTGTAATAGTGAGGCTTATGTTTAAATGGACGTAAATATAAAGTGATGTTAATACAAGAGAATATTGATGTCTGACAAAAATAAGATACTAAGAAGAGATTTCATGAAAATTCAGCTAATCAAAATTTTTAACTATACCATTTACTAAATAAGCTGGATATTTATATATTTGCTGGCAATTTTTAGGTTATTTATATGCATAGCATGATATTTTTTATCTGATAACCTATAAATTCTAAAAAGTTGATTAAGGGTAATATTTCTACACAATTGAATCGAGTTGCAGGAATTAAATTGTAACATTTTATTAACGTTGAAATTCAAATAGTCTTTTTATCATATAAATTAGTAACTATTCCATTAGTAAGATCAAAAATTATATTTAAATTTAAAAAATTAATATTATTACTAATACTATCTTCATTGGCAATTAATTCCAAATTATCTGGATTATCTATATCTATAACATAATTTTCAGTATATATACTAAACATATCAGATCATAAACATATCTGTAAATTTTATAATCTATTGAAGTAAAAGACTGTTCATAATAATAAAAGTATAAATTAACTAACATATAGCTACTGTATCCACCCTGTGGAACCCCTGAGATTTGCAGGTAATTTAGGAGAATTCATAAAAATTGTTAGAATAGATTGATTAGTAATATAAGCATTATATAGAGCTAAAATAACAACATATATGCCAAAGATCTTAATATTATTGAAAAGTTCTTTAAAGTTAAAAGTGTAAAATCCTATTAGTTTACCTAGTGATGTTAATTTATTTTTTAATTCTTTACTATTATTTTTAATAAGGTAATTAATTATTACTAGAATAACGTAAACCATCAATTATTAGATTTAAATAATTTAGTAGTAATTTACTCGCTGTAGTAGAGTAAGTATAATAACCACTAGTAACAGTTCTAAATTTAATAGGATTTTTATGAAATTTAGGAATAAGCACAATATGGAAATTTAAGAAATTTAAAATTGATATTTAAATCTCTATACATATTGATGATTTTCCATTTGATAATATTAATAGAATACGAATCTAGTTTAAATAGACTATTATTCTTTAAATAATCTAACAGAAATTGTATAAAGAATTTTTTACAGAAAATAACATAATTATTGGAAGCGTTATCTTCATGAGTAATAACAAAAGATCTTTGTAAATCATTAATTGAGTGTTTTATTTTATCAATATTATGCATAAATCTAGACAATTTAATACTACAAATAGTATTTTTAATATATTCTAATACAGTAAATTTCCACATATTAAATTCCTCTAAATGCAGATCATATTTAGAAGCTAATTTATAAATATATTTATTAAGGTCAAGATTAATTGACTTTAAAAGTTTAAAAGAATTATTACAAGATGGTAACTGAATTTAGTGCCAAATTAAACAATAGTTCTTAACGTACCGTCTTTAACAATGACTAAGTCTCCTGTAACTATTAGCCGCGTCAAGTGTGGATTTAGAAATTTAGCATATCTATTTACTTTGCAAATACATTCATTATCTACATTAGACATAGAATCATTATCTATAAAAAGAGATTGTGAAATTTCATTATAATTAAAAATAGATCTACCAAGAGACTTGTTGTATTTAAAAGTCTATGAAACAATCAAGTCACCAATAGGCAATAAAATATTTAACTTGTTAAATAGGTTTCCAAAATTTATAAAATTATAAATTGAATGCTTAAAAGAAATTACACAATAAGAATTAGTAGACGTATTATTATTATGAAATTGATAAAGCTTTAATTTTAAATACTTCGATCTAGTAATGAGCAAATCATAGAAAATATGATTAAAATGTTCATTAGTAAGATTTAATTTTAAGAAAATGACATAAACTTTATTTAAATGTTTTTTCCTTTACTGCAAATACCCAAGATTTTATTAAATTCCATTGAAACGTGCTATTAAATTGATGATGTAAATATTTTATCTCAGCTTTATAATCATGATCTTTGGCGCTACCTTTACCACGTTTAAATCTTTTAAGTTTAACAGAGTTTCTACATATATACACACACACACGGAAAAGCAGAGCACGGAGAGGCCAGGACAAAGAAGATACATTAAAGAATAGTATATCTGTCAGAAACGTCTTCGGGGCACATTCTAGACAGATATACTAAAATCCGTTGTTTGTATGATTGCATATAAACACGTGGTTAAAATTTTATGCAATCTGTGCCCAACAACGGAATAAACGAGAATAACAGAAAAAATACCAAATACGAAATTCAACCTTGAAACATAAAAAACCACATAAAAAATATAGCGCACAAATACACAAACATGCAAAAAAGAATTGCAACTCACAAGTCTTAAGGTCGCCAGCGTAAATAAACTGCATGGGAGTCCACCACGTGCACCAGCCTGAATGCTCACCACGCGAAATACCACGTGAGAATAAACCGGACCAGATGCATTTGCTACAAAGTAATTATGTTTTACTGTTGTGAAAATGTAACTGAGAAGTAACATAAGTACACTCCGCGGGAGCGTGTACGCCTGTCCGCTCTACACAGACGGTCTGGAAAAGCCGAGTTGAAGAGCGTCAGCAAACAAGGGAAAGAGCAACAACGGGCGTATTACGCTTGCGAATCATGTGGGAAGAAAGAGGTCGCTTAATGGTCTGTGAGCGGGAAAAAACAGGAGTTAGAGCCCCCACAGGGCACAGGTGTGCAGGCGTGGTGAAAAAGCTCGCGACGCGAGTTCCAGACGTTGATGATCGTTAGCAAACAAGAAACAAAGATTCAACAGATGTATTACTCATCCGCAGCAGGTGTTACTAAAGAAATCGCAAAGCAATTTCCAACGATTAGAGAGTGGCAGTTACCAGCAAGCAAAATCCCAAGTTACGTAGGTGGACGAGCGACAACAAGTAGGAGACATGAGAGCCGCTGGTGCCTCGGACGAGATACAAGAACTCGTAAAATGATCTACGGATCCCCAAGGGGCGTATCTCGAGCTAAAACTTTGAAATTTATTCGAAATCTTGACGGATAAACACATTTTTAAGCTACCTAAACCCATTTCAAATATTTTATGTTTACATAGGTCGTCAGGCAAAGTAAATTGTTTTGCTAAACATGTACTGTCATTCCTGCAGAAAGCATATTCCTATCAAAATGTTTTGAAGCAGTGATTGGCAAGTATAATCATATTGCGCAGATCCACGCTGCTGGCACCGAACGAACGACAGCGATCAGGAGGAAGTAGCACGCTTGTTATCAAACTGAAGCAGTTTATTCATCAGTATACATCAATATCATTTCTATTGCAATCACATATGCTAAAGTTCCAGTGCTCTTGCATAACTATGCTTCATTTTGTAGAATTATGTTACAGCTATATCGCTGATGCTGTGACCTCTCACTCATGAATTTTTAAATTGAAACTGGAAAATAATAAATTCTCAACCGCAACATGAACCGCATACCAGTAGGGTCGTTGCTTGTCCTCATCAGACGGCAAAAACATAAAAAGTTAAAAAGGAAGAGCTAGTTATATTACCGAAATGTGATGACAATACTGAAACCTCGACTTCTAAATTTAATAAGGGTAAATAAGGATCCAATTCCCTCTACTGTTGAATGTCGGTTTTTCAGACTAAAATTTAATAACTGGCATTTCAAACACGTATATCATTTCGCGGACGCTTGATTTTAGAAATCTACTTTAAGTTTTCTTTAAACAAATGCTGCTTTACTTTATTTTTTATATTTTATACAATTTAGATTTGATGATAAAATGCTTTGAATACAGGATTAAATATAGAAAAAGATTGTTGATTCAAGGATAAGTATTTCCTAAAGTCATTAGTTCATTTCAAGATATATTTAAGATTCAGAAAATTGTATTAACAATGTCAGTTTATAAGCAATCCAATGGGATAAATTCTAAATGATATTTATTTATATCTGGTTGAAAATAGATAAAAACCGCTCACTCATTAAATATCATTGAACGTATTCATCTTTTGTTATAAATTTTCAGGATCTTTTATGAATGTATTTTCTATTTTTCATCAAAAACATACAAGGGCTTAAGGACCTTATTATTTTCTGTGACTTTTATGCGGATATGAGGATGATGTTTATTTCAAAACAACCTATTTGATTTATATATATATACACTCATTGCCATAAAAATGTGCGCACCAAGAAAGATTTGTCAGAATCGAACGAAATTTTATATATGGGAGTGCAACGTTGATATAACTAAGTAATGTAAAATCAAAGCAAAAAGATCATTTATTACAGGAAAAACTACAAATAAATTAAAGTTCTAGTACTCTGTTGGGCCATCTTTAGCGTGAATACACGATGCGATACGGGCGGTCATTGAGGCATAAAGATCCCGTATGGTGTCCTGCGTCATCTCATTCCACAGTTGTAAACGTGCCTTTAGTTCCACTAATTTCATAAGCTGTCCAACTTGCCGTACCAAGTACTCTATCCAAGTTGCCGTCCCAGACATGCTCAATCGGTGACGGAACGGGCAGACCAGGAAAGGTTGGTAATGTGCCAGAGGCATTCCTGTGACACCCTTGTTGAGTGTGGCCGTGTATTGTCCTGTTGAAAATGCCCCCTTGGAACCCTGCCATGAATGACAACACATGTGGCTGAAGAATGTCACGAACGTACCGCTGGGGTATTATGGTTCGGTGGATCAATATTAGAAGCGACAGGGTATGCCATCACACCAGCTGTGGGAGCGGTGTGCCGCTGTAAAGCGAAGGCAGAATTGAGACGTTTCACCACGGGGCCTCCACACACGTAGCCGGTTGTCATCACTGCCCAAATTGAATCTCGATTCGTCGCTGAAAGCAGTCGTTCCATTCTGTTGCGGTCCAATCCCGTCGAGTTCGACACCACTCCAGACTGAGGCGATGGTGCGTTGGTGTCATTAGCATCACACACGCAATGGGCGCCGCGATACCACTGTTCTGCATCCAGGCGCCTCGCGATGGTACGGACAGACAGAGAGGTCCATAGTGAAGGTTCCGCCTGTGTCCAGATGGTTGACAATGATGCAGTTGGCGCTGTGCCTGCTTGTCGGTTGATGTGACGGTCTTCTCGGCTATTGGTCTGCCAAGGGCGTCCTGAGCCTAGCCGCCGCGTATGCGATCTCTTCCTCGTCTACTGGTCCCAATACCTCCTCACAATAAAGTCAAAATGACCTAGGTGGCGAGCTACTGGCAGAGCTGACCACCCGGCTTCCATCATCCCGATAATTCTTCTCCTCTTGAATTCTGGCAGTTGATCATATTGTCTTCGATGCAGACGTAACGGCATCCCTAATTAGAAAGCGTCCCTCTGCATTAGATTAAGTACAGCCAAAAGCTACTATGTACCTTTTGCTCCAGGAAAAACTCAATTAAACGCCCTCTTGTGGCATTACGCAATGAGGAATCACGCTGCATTCCTAATCATTTGCATATCTGTCTGACATGTATCTTCATGCCAAGTGTCGTTACGATCCCACAATTACTTCTTGGAACGTAAATTTTTATGGCAATCAGGGTATATCAAAAGTATCCGGCCATGTACCGTTGTGGAATCAGAGAAGCATGTTGCACATATTAATAGAACGTTGGGCCACCTTTTGCATCAATCACAGCCTGCACTCTTCTGGGGAGACTTTTAAAAAAACTTTTAACATATTGCAATAGAATTTTCATCCACATGGCGATGAGAGATACAGTGAGTCCTGCCACGAAAAATGGGCGATTTGACTTGGCGAGTATTCTACGTTAAAATTTATCCAAGAGGTGTTGTTCAATGGGATTGAGATCGGGACTCTGTGAAGGCAAGTCTAATTTTTCAACATCCATCACTGGAAACTAAGTCCTTGCGATCTCAGCTGTACGGATAGAACAGTTATCCTGTTGATACAGAAACGATCCTTCCAGAACTGTTGACAGAAATTTGTAAGTGCAGAGTTGTCAAGAATGCCGACATACAATGCAGTTTTCATGTTTCCGGCCACAGGAACTATGGGGCCTGGCCGAACCACAAAAAACAGCCCTAAACCATGAAGCCGCTGCCACCAAACTTTACAGTTGGCACAATACACTCGCACAGGAAGCTTTTGCCCGACATCTGCTAAACCCAGACGAGTCAGCGAGACTGCCGGACAACGTAGCGGGATTCATCACTCCAAAGTACTTGTTTTAATAGCTCCGCAGTCCAATGGCGGGGAGCTTTATACCACTGCAACTAACGTTTCGCACTGACCGTGCAGGTGCTGAGCTTGTGATTGACTGAATGACCGCCGAAACCTATTTTTTCAGCTCCCGATGAACAGTTCTTGTGCTACAGACGATACTATTTTGGAACTCACCAGCGACCGATGCTACCAGGGCCTTGGGTTTCTTCAACCTTCAAGGTTCGAAGGCTGCGAACTGTGAGTTTATGTGGCCTACCGCTTTGTTTTCCTGCAGTTGTAGATTCCAGACGTGTCCATTTTACAATGACATTACTTACAGTTGATCGAGGCACCTGCACCAATGGCGAAATGTCATGAGTCTATTTGTTGCAACAATGGCATCCAATTATTATATCACGTAAAAATTCACTCAGCTCTGTCGATTTACTCATCGTCTTTTTAATGCACGTTTATGACTGCCCTAGACTGTGGTGCTCAGTTATATCTCGTTCTATGACGTACATAGCTACATACACTTCTCCGGAGGATTGTCCGGATACTTTTTGGGGTTTGTTATTTGGGGTTTATACTATCACCATTGTTAGAAACTGGCTATTGTTTCAGTTTTAATTTAGAATACGTAGAGTCCTTTGTTACAGTTTCTACGTACAGTCCTGAGGAAAAGTGCAGTTTTAAATTAACCTCTAATTTTCTAGTGTATGCTTTCATAGTTTTTTGGCATGGTCTTTACACCATATATAAGTTTCGACTGTTTGTTACTCTGTGTTTTGATGTATTTTATCAGGAACATATTGTGCTATTGCTTTTCCAATTTTGTCGCATTTATTTTAATTACTGATCAGCTTGTGTGATGTTGGACCTTTTTGATCAATATGCTGGCTTACTTCTTCGCCTCTTTTGCTCTTCATAACTATGTTTTGATTTATATTTTTGAATGATTCTTCTTACTATTCTTCATACTAATGTCTTTATTAATAGGATATTCTTATTCTATTGTTAAATAATCCACAACAAGAATCCACCTTCTATATAGACAAGTTGCCTGCTAATATTTTCCATATTGTATTTAAATACATATTTCCCTAGGTCAAAACTTTATCTTAACATCTGGATTGGGTTGTTAGCCATTGTAAATGTAATGCATAGTTATCGTTTTTAAATACATATATTAATATATATATTAGTATATATATATATATATATATATATATATATATATATATATATATATATATATATATATATATATATACCATCGGTTACGTCTTCAGAGAGCGAGAATTTTTTTATGCTTAATTATTGTCAATTACTCAATAATAGTCCGATTTCTGTTTAGTTCTCTGATATTTTAGCTGGTATTAAGAGAGAAACTCTGTGACAATACTTCCAGTCGCTAAGAAGAAACTGATTTCTGTGAAAATCGTTCAAAATTGCGCCTCAATAATAAGTAACTAAAATACTAATTTTGCTCTAAAGGAAAATATCGATGAGTTGTTTCCTCTGAAGATCCATGATACTCCTGTACCAAATGTCATAACGGTACTTCGTTTAGCTCTCACGTTAAGGACGACACAGACATATTATTTTATAATTATAGACGGATACGAGAATTATAATGACTAAAAACTGAGACTCGTATAGCAATGGTTCTTACTACGACCGTGGTATCAAGAACTTAACCTCGTCCGAAACTAAGAACTAACTATTCTATTGCCCGCATCTGTATAACCAGTATGTCCACTCAACACAAGATCTATTCACAAGATTAGATTTCAATGCGACCATAGTTGTGCCGGAAATCAATGTCTTGTGATTAAGGTCCCTGAAGAATTTGAATTTCCATGATTATATCATGGATATAAATACCTGATAATGGACAAATAGAATACTGAATTGCATGGCTGATTGAAATCTTACAGACAAGTATTGTGGCCATTTTGTACTAGATTTGCTCTTCGGACATGGGAGCTTAATAAGATTAGATGGTATAGTAAACAGGGATGGATTTTCAGAATGAAATGTGTAGAAAATTCGTTTTAAAATGAAATGTGAAAATAATTTTCTTCAAAATGAAATGGCTAGAAAATGTATTTCAAAATTCAATATCTTGAAGCTTTTGAGAACCTTGGGGAATCATATAAGAATAATTGCGATACATTTTAAGTTAATAAAATACAATGATAAAGAATTTTTATTTTACACTGCAACAAAATTCTAAAATGTTCCTGGGGGTACCTAGTGTTGTTGTTACGGTTGAGACCCAGACCGTCCGACCTACCAGAAAAGTGTAAGGTAACCGTGGGGATACCTAGTGTCGAAAACCCAGGCCGACCGACTCATCCTAAGACATAGAGTAGCTTAATGGGCGGCCGGGAAAAGGGAATACCTAGTGTTGTTGTTGAAACCCAGACCGTCCGACCTACCAGAAAGGTGTAAGGTAACTGTTTGGACGGTCGTGAAGTGCCACCCAATTTAGACCGGAACCCAGTGGGGGAGGCATCCACAGGGACCGTACCCTCCTTCCCCTACCACCAACCTCTCGGAAGGGGATACCAAGTGTGTGATAACTCTTGGATACTAGTTAACTTCATATACGAGTTCTCGGGATACTAACTATCCTCAGACATGAGTTATCACACACTAGGGGATACCCGGCCGTCCAAACAGTTACCTTACACCTTTCTGGTAGGTCGGACGGTCTGGGTCTCAACAACACTAGGGGATGCCTCTTCCCGGCCCTCCAAACAGTTACCTTACACCTTTCTGGTAGGTCGGACTGTCTGGGTCTCAACAACAACAACACTAGGGGATACCTAGTGTTGTTGTTGAAACCCAGACCGTCCGACCTACCAGAAAGGTGTAAGGTAACTGTTTGGACGGTCGGGAAGTGCCACCCAATTTAGACCGGAACCCAGTGGGGGAGGCATCCACAGGGACAATACCCTCCTTCCCCTACCACCAACCTCTCGGAAGGACTTTCGGACCCACATGTTTAACGTGATCGTACTCCGCATGAACACGGCGGCAGTTTTGGCAGTGGCTGGAATCGAACCCGGGCCTACCGAGTGCAACTCCAGCGCGCTAACCAATGGGCTACCGCGCCCCTAGGGGATACCTAGTGTGTGATAACTCATGTCTGAGGATAGTTCGTATCCCGAGAACTCATATCTGAAGATAACTAGTATCCCAGAAACTCATATCTAAGGATAGCTAGAATCCTGATAATTCATGTCTGAAGATAGCTAGTATCCCGGGAACTCATGTTTGAAGATAGCTAATATTCCAAGAACTCAAGTCTGAAGACAGCTAGTGTCCCAGGAAGTCATGTCTGAGGATATCTAGTGTGCCGGGAACTCATGTCTGCAGCATGTTATTGTCCCAGGAACTCATGTCTGAAGATATCTATTGTCCCGGAAACTCATGTCTGAAGATAGCTAGTGTAATGCCAGAAATGTAAAGTAATAAATATTTGGAAGGATTAAAAAATAATGGAACCAGGAATGCGGGCGGATTATCCCCACGCTAAGCAGATGGGCGATAATATACAGGTGGCCCCATATCTTACATACCACGCCCATGTTTACATACCACACTAAGCCGTTTGGCGGCAACCGAGACGGCGACGCCATGTCTACGGATTAGCTCTCAGCTCTACATTTCAGCACGTGGACCGCCGACCGAAAAAGGGATATAAGTGAGAGTTGCTCGAAGTGGGAGTCAGAATTGGTCAAGGCAGGCTGTTGGAGTTAGACTAGTCAAGAAGAAGCGACGGTAGCAGAGTTAAGAGTTGTGTGTGCGTCTCTGCTATAGGAATTCGAAGGAGAGCTCATGTTCATCTGGTATTGCAAGTGTAAAGTGTGACAAAGCATCGGTGTTACCCAAGTTATATGAAAGAAGATCAGGTACCGTACAATTAAACTATATGAGGATAACCTCTTTGTCTAAATTTGTGTTTTTAAGGAAAAGCTAATTAATGCATCCCACCACGTGCTCCAACCAAATATCAATTCATCTGGCATTACACCCCCCGAACTACCATTGAGATGTATTCCACTATTGTGATATTTATTTAATTTGTAAAACTAAAGAGTGTAAATTGAGTATGTGATAAATAAATGTTTGTTCCTTTACTATTAACCTTAATTTTTAGTTTGTTAACTTAGTATCCCGTTAAGCACAGAAATAGGTGGGTTTTGCGGCCACCAACGCAATGTACACAGCAGTAAGTTTTAGAACAGATTACATGTATAATTAATATACTAATAAATAATTAATTTAATGTAAAATGCATTTTTTGACAATATTAATTTTAATCAACAAAATTAATAATCGGCACATTTGGTGCTCGTGACTTTAGCAGTAACGGGAATAAAATAAGGATTTATGAAATTAATAAAAATAAAAGGAATAATAATAATAAAAAATAAATATTGATAAGGTTGGACAACTGGTGGCGACATAGATGATTGTGAAAATATTGTGCACAATTCTCATTTCTCCTTATGTTATATGTATGATTATGTAAAGTTTTATCAATGAAATGGAAAAAATGGTTCTTTTAAATGAGATCAAAGGTATAATTAGAAAAATGGGATATAGGAATGGGACCAGTTAAAAAAGTGGTGAAAAGTTCAATTATAACAAGGAGTTCAAGTTTGAAAGAAGATTCAAAAATATCAAATAAAAATTATAGTAAATTGGATAGAAATAATAAAAAGATGGATATTCCAGTAATGCAGATCCTGCCATTATTTAGTGGGAGTAAGGAGGAAGATATAAATTTCTTTATAAAACAATTTGATGAATTAGCGGAGTTAGCAAGTTGGAAGGAAGAGCATAAAGTGGCTATCATTAAAACCAGATTAAAAGATAAGGCTATGCAGTTTTTAATTCAAAACCCTGAATTACAAAACGAAAAGGAGTTTGATAAAATAAAAATATTACTAATAAATAAATTTTCAAACAGAATAACGATAACGCAAGAACAGGACGCTTTCAATAAAATAAAACAAACGGCTGATATGTCAGTGGACGAGCTTGTGCTAAAAATAAAAAACGCAGCGCGTAAATTTTTGAACCTTAAGGATACAACAGATGGAGAGGTAGAGAAAATAACCAATAAAATAATGTTGGGAAAATTCATTAGCGCATTACGCCCTGATTTGGCAATTGAAGTGAAGAAAAAAGATCCGCAGCGGTTTGAAGATGCCATAAAAGATGCCGAACTGTTTGAAATAATTCTTAATGATAGGACTCCAGAAGAATCACATAACGAACTGAAAGAAATGTTACTTACAACACAGGTTCAAGATTTGACTTTAGAAATTAATAAATTAAAATTGCAAAATATACCAAATCAATCCATGAAACGAGCAGTTTTTTGCATAGGGTGCGGAAAAAATGGACATTATTTCTCAGATTGCTGGTACAATGAGTGTAATACTGCATTTGCAAGGAATCCCAAACGAATGAATTTTCAGCAATATGGGTTGGAGCAAACAAATTATATCAGAGGAAACAGAAACGAAAATCGCAGAAATTTTGAACGAGGAGGATATAATAGAAATAATAGGGAATATCAAGGAAATAATAATGATCAAAGAAATTATTACGATCAATTAGAAACCAACGTAGAAAATAGAGAGAGGCAAAGTATAAGAGGAAATTTTAGGGGGCGCAACGGAAGAAATATAAGATCAAACACATATGAGAGAAACAATAATAATAGTAATTTAAACTAAGAGCTGGAATTTGGGACCAAGGAACGAATCGTACAAATTCCAGAGAAATAAATAAATTCGGTTCACAAACATATAGAAATAACAAAAATGGAGATGACTGGCAAAACTATACAAATTTGGAGAGAGGACAATATTATGAAAATAATGATAAAGCAAAATATGATACCAAAAGTATCCTTTCAAGCGAATGTGAAAACGTATCTAGCCCACAATTACCGATGGTAGAAATAGATTGCAAAGGAATAAAAATAATAAGTGTAATTGATAGTGGGGCTCAAGTTAGTATTATAGATTTGGAAACATTTCAAAAACTAAAACAGAATAGAAATGTAAAAATAAAATACATAACCAGAAGAGTAATACTTCAGACGTTTACTAAAGAAAATATAGAATTTTTAAATTGCATTCAATTTTCATTTAGAATTGGGGAAAAGGCATGCAAAAATTATTTTTTCGTGACAAAACAGAACTTTCAGGGGCAATATAAAATGCTTTTAGGCTACGACTTTTTATCCTCACATAAAGCAATTTTAAATACAAAAGATAACGAAGTACAATTTGGGAATACTGCGATTAAATTGTATAAAAGTGAAAATACAAACCCAATACAGAATTCAAAACAAAAACCACAAAGCCAGGGAATTCGCGATGAAAATAGATATAATAGTAATTATGAAAATTATAATACTGATGACGACGAATATGAGGAAATAAATAGTTGTTATAATGAATCCAATAATGAGAATGAAGATAGAATAAGCGATGATAATGATGACGACGAATATGAGGAAATAAATAATTGTTGTAATGAATTCAATAATGAGAATGAAGGTAGAATAAGCGAGGATAATGAAAGCGATAACGGTAGAAAAAACGCTAATATGCAAAATTGTAGCACTCGCGATAATGTAAATGATGAAAAATGGTTACCAAGTTCTAATGAAAGTAATAAGAATAAGAATGTTAAAAGGAAAGAGGAAAAGCAGATTTTCGCTAAATTGAAAAGAAAAATAACATTAAAGCCAGGGGAGTCAGAAATAGTCCAATTGATTTTGTCACAGGAATTAAATGAGGGACAGGATGTTTTATTTTCTCCAATAAAAATGGCAAGAACATTAATCACGGAGGAAGCGATCCAAAGTATAGAAAATAAAAATAAGATTAGAATGTTGTTATACAATGAAAAAAATTGCCAAATTACACTTAATAAAAACATGAACGTGGGTATAATAACAGAACAAATCGAAATTGTTGATACAAAAAATAAAAGCAGTAAACCCACGTTGGAAATTAATAATATTCAAAATTTAAATAAAACAGATTATCAACAAATTCGGGAATTAAGAAAGAAAGAAATATCTCCAGACGATTTTCAAGTACAGCACTTAAATAAGGAAGATAGAAATAAAGTTATTGCATTAATGATGACCAATACAGAGGTTTTTTCAAAGTCATATGCTACCCTAGGTAAAACATCAGCAATAGTACCGAAAATCGAACTTATGCACAATTATCCTATTCAGAGTCGACCATACCCAATTCCGAGAGCAGTACGAGAAATTGCGCAAAAAGAAATTAGGGAATTATTGGAAAATGACATTATTGAAAGTTCACAAAGCACGTACGCTAGTCCCATTATTCTTGTAAAGAAACCAAGTAAACCAAATGAAGAACCTAAATATAGACTTGCTATTGATTATAGGGCCATAAACGCGTATTTACCACTTTTGCCAATAAACTTACCAAAGGTGAAGGATATATTACAAAATATCGCTGGTAGTAAAATTTATACAGTTATGGATTTGAAGGCGGCGTTTTTTCAGATCGAACTAAGAAAACAAGATAGAAAGGCCTTAACGTTCACAACTTTTATGGGAAATTTTAATCCTAAAAGAATTCCGTTTGGTCTTAAAAACTCAGGAGCATATTTTCAACTTTTAATGAACAAAGTGTTAGGAGATCTATCAGAGTTAAAAATATACTTTTACTTAGATGACTTAGTCATATGCGCACAAAATAACGACGAAATGTTAGAGAAAATCAAAATTGTTTTCCAAAGATTGAAAGAAAATAATTTAACACTCGACCCGGCGAAGTTACAGATATGCAAATCGCAAATTGAATTTTTAGGATATAAAGTAAATGCGAATGGTATAAGCCCATCAATAAAAAACTGTGCAAAAGTGCAAAATTTCAAACAACCCCAAACGGTTAAACAAGTAAAAAGCTTTCTTGGGACAACAAACTATTTTAGAGGTCTGATAAAAAATTATGCACAAATTGCAGAACCGTTGGTAAATTTGACAAAAAAGAATGTTAGGTTCGAGTGGAATAATGAATGTAGAAAAGCTTTTGAAAAATTAAAAAATGCAATTTTTAAAGAACCAGTTGTAAGACAGCCTGATGAAGTAAACCCGTTTGTCTTAACTACGGATGGCTCAGGTAAGGGAATTAGTAGTATTTTGATGCAAAGGGTAAATGGAGTCGATCATGTTATCGAATTTTATTCAAGACCTGTGAACCCGGCAGAGAAGCGTTATCCTGCAATAAAGCTAGAATTGCTAGCTATACACGCATCCTTACAACACTTCAGAGAATATCTGTTCGGAAGGAGTTTCACCTTGCTGAGTGACGCAAAATCCCTTATGTACCACATAAAATTAGATAAAATGCCAAATATCATATCGAGGTGGCTAATTGACATAAGTCAGTATGATTTTAAATTCAAATATCAAAAAGGTGAAAATAACGCAAGTGATTATTGCTCGAGATATGTATTTGACAATGATAACCAAATCAAATATGTAAATACTTTAATTAAAAATGATGAGATAAATGTGGAGAAAATATTAGAGCAACAAATGGTAGATGAAAAATTAAGTAAAATTAGAGAGGAATTACAAAAAGGAAGAAACCGATATCACAATAACAAGGTATACTATATTGATAGCCAAAATAAACTGTTAATGGTAAAGAAGGAAAATAAAAGACAAACGTATAGGAAAATAAATGAGAATAAGATTGTAATACCGCACTCGCTAAAGGGAAAGATAATAGAGATAGCACATTTCCCTCATTTCGGAGTAAAAAAGACATACCAATTACTTTCAAGAAAATATTTTTGGATAGGGGCTTTCCAAGACGTGGAAAATTTTTGTAAGTCTTGTAATCAATGCTTATTAGTAAAACACAAAAATATACCACCAGCCAGACTTCAGGCTATGCCAGAAATATTAAAACCAGGAATATATTTACAACTGGATTGCGTAGGAAAACTACCGCGCAGTAATGGAGGAAATAATTTTGTAATTACAATTGTAGACATGTTTTCACGATACTTTGAGGCCTATGCAGTCAGAGACATTACTGCTAAAACAATAGTGAATAAGCTAACAAACTTCGTGACAACTTATGGAGTTCCAATTATTATTCAAAGCGATAATGCTCAAATTTTTAAAAGTAAAGAATACATAGATTTTACAAATGCATTAAATATTGAAAGGCGATACAGTTCGGTTTATTTCCCAAGTTCTTTAGGTCGTTGTGAAAGAATACACAGAGACATGAAACAATGTATAATGTGTTTGTCAAAGACTACGTTTGAATGGGATGAATCTTTAAAATGGTTTAAGTTTTATGTGAATAACACTATTAACAGTAATACAGGATTTGAGCCTTCATTCCTGTTCTATCTTAGAGATTTATCATTGCCATTTGAAAATATTAAACAAACAAACATACCAAGTAAGGAAGAAATAGATATAATGTATAGTGATGTAAATAATTATAAAAATTATGTGGCACAGCATTTAAAAAATATAGATAAAGTCGTGAAAGACGCATCGGAACAACAAAAGCTGATAAATGACAAACAAATAAAGAAATATAAAATAGTGAGAAAAAACGATATATTTATAGGAGCGACAGTGTACCTAAAAAAGTTCCTAAAACCAAGGGTATTAGAGGATCGATATGATGGACCATTTAGAATTACGAAATTAGTCCGAAATAATAATGTTATAATATGTCTTAAAAGTGATGAAAATAAAACTTATAAAGTGCACATAAATAAACTATACATGGCAGCGGAGCGAAAACAATATTTGAAAGATAGTGACGAAAGCGAATCAAACCACACACACACACAGGACAAAGAAAAAAATCAAAATGAGAAAGTGATTAGAAATAATGATCAAAGTCAAATTAAGGAAGGGAAGGTCACTAAAGAAAAGCAATTAAACTGTGAAAATAATAGAAATGATGATGAGGTTTGTTATAATGCCAGAGGGTATAATTTTCGCCCTCGAATTGTTGTAAATAGTAATTTCATAAAACAAAGAATATGAAAAATATGTAAAAAGTTTGTAATTAATGTCATAAATAGAAAGTGATAATTGAGTGTATATGTATATGTTTTAAATTGTGGATATAAGTATATTTCAAAAAGTATGTTATGTATTTCTGACATTACATATATGGCAAGTTCAAAAAAAAAAAAAAGTGAAATAACAAAGTAATTTATAAATAATATGGTGGTATGGAATTCAACCATAACCAAGAATCGGAAGTTGATAGTTGCACTACTACAATATGTTACAAAATGAAATGATAACAAGAAAATGTATAATAATAATAAAGTAATGAATGCTGTTATGTAATGATATGTCGTATGTAAATAATTATGTAAAAGGAGAAATGAAAATTATGCATTGCAAATAATATATATCAAAATTTACAATTTAATAATAATGTGAATGTTGGTAATCCTCATGTAATTTATGGTACATTATGTCAATTATGAATAATGGACTAACTTGACAGGGAACTATCAAGAAACTACAAAGAACTATCAAAGCTATGAGTTGGACGAGGCTAAAAAGTGGAACTCAGCCTTTCTCACGATGGATGAAGTTATGTGTTTGCGAGGAACCATTGTGAACTTAATTTCTTACCACTGGGGTGAAACTGTGGGAGAGTAACTTTTGGACTTTTTTTTCGCGGGGGGGGTGAGAATGTAATGCCAGAAATGTAAAGTAATAAATATTTGGAAGGATTAAAAAATAATGGAACCAGGAATGCGGGCGGATTATCCCCACGCTAAGCAGATGGGCGATAATATACAGGTGGCCCCATATCTTACATACCACGCCCATGTTTACATACCACACTAAGCCGTTTGGCGGCAACCGAGACGGCGACGCCATGTCTACGGATTAGCTCTCAGCTCTACATTTCAGCACGTGGACCGCCGACCGAAAAAGGGATATAAGTAAGAGTTGCTCGAAGTGGGAGTCAGAATTGGTCAAGGCAGGCTGTTGGAGTTAGACTAGTCAAGAAGAAGCGACGGTAGCAGAGTTAAGAGTTGTGTGTGCGTCTCTGCTATAGGAATTCGAAGGAGAGCTCATGTTCATCTGGTATTGCAAGTGTAAAGTGTGACAAAGCATCGGTGTTACCCAAGTTATATGAAAGAAGATCAGGTACCGTACAATTAAACTATATGAGGATAACCTCTTTGTCTAAATTTGTGTTTTTAAGGAAAAGCTAATTAATGCATCCCAGCACGTGCTCCAACCAAATATCAATTCATCTGGCATTACACCCCCCGAACTACCATTGAGATGTATTCCACTATTGTGATATTTATTTAATTTGTAAAACTAAAGAGTGTAAATTGAGTATGTGATAAATAAATGTTTGTTCCTTTACTATTAACCTTAATTTTTAGTTTGTTAACTTAGTATCCCGTTAAGCACAGAAATAGGTGGGTTTTGCGGCCACCAACGCAATGTACACAGCAGTAAGTTTTAGAACAGATTACATGTATAATTAATATACTAATAAATAATTAATTTAATGTAAAATGCATTTTTTGACAATATTAATTTTAATCAACAAAATTAATAATCGGCACAGCTAGTATCCCAGACACTCAGTCTGGGGATAGCTTGTGTTCAGAGAACTAATGTCTGAAGATAGCTAGTATCCCAGGAATTCATTTCTGAGGATAGTTAGTGACCTGGGAACTCATGCCTGAGCGTAGCTTGTATCCCAGAAACTTATGTCTGGGGATAATTGCTGTCACGGTAACTCATATCTAAGAATAGCTAGTGTCCCAGAATATTTTCGTTCCGGTGCTGAAATATTTATGTACCTTTAACATTGTTGAAAGAAATTTCATTTTGCTTAAGACATTTACGTCTCAAGCTTGGATATATTGAAGAAAGAGCTTAAATAATAACTGATGTTAATTTAGCAGCAAATTTTTGGGGATGTATAGTAGTTTACTTAGAATTTCCACTCCAAGTTCTGGTGATGCCACTTTCGATTCAAAAATTCACATTTTCCTTGGATATCTATTTCTGAGGCTAGGTTATAGATGAAGCTTATATGACCCGGCGCAAGAAATTTCCTTGGAACATACATTATTCAGGATTGCCTATAAAACAGAAATGATGACTGATATTGATTCAGTACCAAATTCCAGGGGAGATTTTTTCTTACTGAATATTTTCACTTCCGATTCTGGAGATGGCAATGTCACTTTTAAGCAGATTTTCGTATTGTGCAAAAATATAGCGAAGTGTGGAATAAGTGTACAAAAAAGGCATAAAAAAATGCTTAATAATTCCGTCAAAAATGAAACTTACAGACTGTTTGCAACATATGAAGACACCTTCCTACATATTTCGTTGTTTTTTATTTAACGAAAACTTGCTTCGTTTAACAAGGTAGCTTCAGTACACATTTTATCCTACAAAACAAATTATAATGTATTAGAATAACCATTCTTTGATTACCAGCATTTCATTTCTTAAACTTTTAATATTAACAACTATGATTGTTGCAGATTTTTAAACAAAGATCTACATGATAACAATTTTCAGCATCTGAAGATGTTTATTTTTCTCTGAAAACATGTATAAAATTTACCCAAAACGGAATAAATTGGATACCCTCGGGTTGCAGGAACTAAAATTCTCCCGAGGCCGAAAGATTCAACACAACTATTTAACGATAAGTTCAGTGAAAACATGAGTAAAGATTGGGAGTAACAACTCAAATGTGTGATCATAAAAAGAAGTACATTCTGTTATTTAAAAGAGATTTATTTGTCTTTACTTTTTCGTATAATTGAAGTTTAAGCAATACCATTTGTTTGCTGTTAAAGCAAAAGGTTTGTTCAGTCCTAACCATTGAGTAATTATTTTTTTTTTCGAAAAATTGCTTTAATTCATTGAACCGTATGTAACAGAATTTTACAATCAACGATGCATAAATTTAATTGAAAGGAAATGTAAAAAGTTATGAGATTGTGATTTGATATGCTATACCAAGGGTATTGTTATAAAAGGAATGCGGTGCTGAAATTAAAGTTTGTAAAGCATGCGTTTATTTTTACTTTCTCATAGGAAGAATTGAGAAAGTGTTTCGAGATTTTGATGTCAATATATTTAAGACCTTCTGAATACGTTTTGACTATTTTTGGAGTGATGTCCGCCTGTCTATCTGTCTCTCTAATGTCTGCGGTCGATATATTGTGTACAACAACCACAGATATTAAAGCAACCACAGATATTAAAGGATTTTTACGAAACTTTATATCCGGCATTGCTACCAAGAAATCTAGAACTAGGTAGACTTGTTTTAAATTTGAGTGAAAACTTTTAATTTTATTCTGAATTTTATATTTTTAACGTAGCCACACAGGACAAAATTTGGCAAAATCATGCATAAAAAGGTTTATTTATGGTTCAATGATCACGATACCTAATACTTTCTCAATTATTACTGTGAAGAACAGCCACAATACAAATTTTAGTTTAGGCGTGGACTTGTTAGCCCCCTTGGCAGAAAATTCACCCCAGGGGGTACATTGTCAAGTATGGTATCAATCGAAACATTTTATCAAACCCCGTAAAGTAAAGTGTAACACGATATAGTTGTAATCATTTGGACCCACGGTACCGATTTTTTAATTTTTTTCTTGTAAAATTAAAAAAAATGAATTCTGAGAAAGCCTATTTGAACCACGCTCCTGTTATTTTTGTTAAATCAACCAGACGAATCTAAGGCTAGTGACTTGTTGCATTATTTAAGAAATACAGAGATATTTAGAACGTTTTGAACTTAAGAGACTTATAATTAATAAATAGAGGCACAACCAGTTCAGAAATGAGCAAATTATTCAACTGATTTCAAAAAGCACCAGTAAAAATTATTGTAAAAATACTTGTGAGTAAAATGTTACGAAAATATGTAGCATATAACAAAGTATAAAAGCAAACTGTTTCGGGAACTAAATGAAACCACCTCCATAAATAATCTTCAAAATGCATTTGCTTAAATTATTATAAAAGGTACCAGTTTATAAAATATTACAGAAAATCTGGAAATAACAAAAATAAAAAATAACTGAAGAATTTGGGAAACTACATAAGTTACTCAGTGCCGAAGCAGCACTATTTGGCGTCTGATATGAAATAATTTTGAGAATGCCTCGTTTCCTATATTCGATATTGATGGAGGAACCACGACAAATAGTACCGGGAGAGGACATTGCACACGTTACACTTGCTACGGCGCTAAAAATACCTAATAGCCAAATTTGAATACGATTCCATCAAAGTTTCTTCAAAAGCGCAAATGAATAAAGGACTGCAGAGTAAAAAATCTGATGTGGGCAACACATGACTTTCCTTATATAATACAATAAATTTACTACTTTTACAGTTAAAAAAAATGTTATTCTTATAGTAGATATTTATATTCTTTCCAAGATATTGAATTTTCTTCAATTAGTCGTCATTTTCATTGATTTAATGCCATTTTTATCCATTTAGCGAGATTTTTGTTAATTTGGCAACAATTAGAAATGTCGCCGAATTTGGCGATTTTCCGCCAAATTCGTCGCCAAAATGTCGCCAAACGTTATGGACGGAGAAATAAGTTATTCTTACAGCAGATAAATGCCCATTGGCGTTCAAATACAAAAGTATTACTCAAAGTATCTTTTTTCATGAATGGAACGAGCTAATTCCACGAGAATGATGTCACCAAATTTATCGGATGGTATTACATATGAAAAGTGAACATGTTTCTCAATAGGAAATATTTTGTTTTCATTTTATATGACTTTTTGATAATTTTTTTGAAAAATGTGCAATATCTCGAGAATAGTTCATGTTAGCGTTCTAAAATTTATGTCAATCGTTTTCTAATGAAAAATTACATAAGAAATGTCTATTTGCGCAACTTTATTAGCGGTTTTGTTTCTTCGACGATTTTTTCAAAACTTCACTAGAAACTTTAGGGGGGGGGGGGGGGGTTCTAAACATTCGATTGCGTATAAAAACAAAAAAATTCCAGTGTTTACGGATTGTGATCTTTGTACCAAATTTCGTTCGAATCGGTCCATTCGTTCGTCAGTTATCGTCTCCACAGGCTCACTGACACACACACACACACACACACACACACATACTTTCACACACACACACACACAGATATCACTTCAAAAATGTTTGATTCGTGATCAGGTATGCTTGAAACGTGCTCTCCCGTCGAAAACTCGAATTCGAATTTTCGACCCCGTCACAATATTTTCCTTATACATTATGTATATAAGGAAATAAAAAATAATGTAACAAAAAATATAGAAAAATTCGATTTTAGAACAAATATGATCCATTTTCTCAACAAAATAAAACTGGCTCACGATGAAAAATGTCAATGAAAAACCAATAATCAAGGTAATCAAAAAACTGAGAAAAATGTCTTATGCGAAAATTATTTTATCTTGAATATGAAATGATGGTGTGCTGATCGTTTATAAACTGTTGTTTTTTATAATAATTTAAACGAATGTTTTTAAAAGTTTTTGATGAAGTTAACTCATTTAGTTTCAGAAAAGGATTGTTTCCTTTATTTTATCTACTGCATAAGTTCGTGGTCTTTTATTTATATCAAGAAAAAAAAATGTAATGTTTTTTTAGAAAGCGATTGACATAAACTTTAGAACGCTAACATGAACCGTTCTCGAGATATTGCGCATTTTTCAAAAAAATTATCAAAGAGCCATAAAATAAAAACAAAAATATTTCCTATTGAGAAACATGTTCACTTTTCATATTTAATATCATGCGATAAATTGGTTGACATCATTCTCGTAGATCTAGCTCGTTCCATTCATGAGAAAAGATACTTTGAGTAATACTTTTGTATTTGAACGCCAATAGTTATTTATCTGCTATAAGAATAACTTATTTCTCCGTCCATAACGCTTGGCGAGATTTTGGTGCCGAATTTGGCGGAATGTCGCCAACTTGGCGACTTTTTTAAATGTTGAAAATTAACGGAAATCTCGCCGAATGGATAAAAATGACACTAAATCAGTGAAAATGACGACTAATTAACGAAAATTCATTTTCTTGAAAAGAATATAAATAGTTACTATAAGAAAAACCTATTTTTTATTGTAAAAATAGTAAATTCATTGCATTCTATAAGGAAAGTAATGTGTTGCCCACATCCGATTTTTTTATACGTAATTTGTCATTTTGAAACGAATGATGGCATAAACTTTAAAACGATATTTGTACCATTCTCGAGAATATTGCAGGTGTTTCTTATAAATATATCTAAAAAATACATAAAGCGAGTATCATTGAGTATTTTGGCGACTATTTTTCCACACACGTACAATTTATTTTACGACATGGTTAACCAATTAGGCGATATAGCGCTAAGCTGGTAACTTTTTAATATGTACCAAATTGGAAAAAATGACGCCAATTTGATGTAATTATAAGTAACATATTTTAATGTAATGGAGTATATTGCTTAGCAGATGTTGGCAATATTTCCAGTTGGCAAGTTATATTTACGCGAAAAAAAATGTTTTGGTACTGCAAAATAATTTTACATGTTGTTATCCAGAAAAGCGGCCATTGTTAGTATACTTTCAACATTTTGCCTTGGGTCTTGTACATTATTATATAAGCAATAAAATGAACGACACATATCATACATAACCGGCCGTCCAAATAGGTGCTCTTAGTCCCCTGGACGAGTCGGACGGTCTGGGTCTTCTACATATCATACATAAGAAGGTCATTTAATCAAATAAAACCATCCTATAAGACGTACAAATGTTAAAAGGCCTTTTAACATTTGTACGTCTTATAGGATGGTTTTATTTCATTAAATGACCTTTTAATCTATGATATGTGTCTTTACTTGTATTGCTTATATATTGAAGTAGACGGGATACCACCTTAATTATTGTACATTATTATTTCACATTGAAAGAAATAAAGTTATTGAATTATGTAGTGAATGTCATGTGCTGTCCACATCAGAATTTTTACATTTTGTTCTTACAAAGAATTCTTTATATGCAGGATTTTTCTGATGGTGAAAAATTAGCACCCTTGAAATAATAAACGGATATGTGAACATTTTTCAAATGTCCAATCAATCTCCTAATGACGACGAAAATTCGACAGACGGCAAAACAATAAACCCTAACTGTAATAATTATGCTAGTTAAATCGGAAAAAAACCCACTGCATAAAAATAATATTTAATGCATTGTCTTTTTAACTATAAACTTCTATGAATAACAAAGGACAATAAAACAGAGAAATAGACTCGAAAAAATTAAATTTAAATTCACTTATCGCAACTATTTCTCTGACTGCAAAAATAAAAGAAAACATCAAAAAGAATATTAAATTATACTATTTTGTTCTATTTTTATTTACGTTTATTTTTATTATTCATTTTATTTTTCGTTCAATTTCAAAATTATGCGCAGCAGAGTGCACTTATAACGAGCTCGGCTGCAGAGTAGTATTGGTAATTATGATGTTCTTTTACAAACAATCCTTCATTCTCGATCCTGTGTGTAAAGATAGTTCATAGTAGAATAGATAAAGAGGAAAAGCAGTTTTGCCAGAATATTTTACTTTTTAATATCACTTTGATTGTGTTGTAGTAGAAGCACAAAAGACCGATAATGCCATTATTGTTACAGTTGCTGATAGCGCGTCTGATGAATTCGAGAAAACCGAAATTGATGTAAAGGTTGAGAGAGGATAACATCAAATTTTGCTGTAAATACTCCAGAATTTGCATGACTATTTTAAAGCTCAGGACGCTAACTGTAGCGGGAATTTAGATGCAAAAGGAAAAGTGCTATGTAAATGGATTGTAAATTCAAATGATGTAGTTTTTTTTCATACATAAAAGAGTAATACATTAAAACCTTACTATAATGATTTTTTATGTCACAATATGCAGGCAGATAAATCATTCTTATTATTTATCTCATTCCTAAACTTTCTATAACTTACTGAGAATATAGGTTATAACGAATATATATCCCTGTACTTTGTAACTTTACTAAATGCAGGCTGGACTGTATTTAAATTTTAAAATATTATAGCAAGTGAATTGGTAGGGAAAAACGGAGTCTTTTGTTTAGTCACTTGTTTAGTTTTGTACGCTCGTCAAGTTTCCTGAAATCCTACTTCTGACGCCAATTATTACTTTCCTTATATACATAATGTATAAGAAAAGTATTCTGACGGGGTCGAAAATTCGAATTCAAGTTTTCGATGGAAGAGCACGTTTTAAGCATCCCTGATCACGAATCAAAAATTTTTGAGGTGATGTCTGTGTGTGTGTGAGTAAAAGTATGTGTGTGTGTGTGTGTCAGTGAGTCTATTGAGACGATATCTCTTGAACAAATGGAGAGATTCGAATGAAATTTGGTACAAAAATCATAATCTGTGAATACTGGAAGCCTATTGTTTTTAAACATAATCGAATGTTCAGAACCCCTAAATTTTTGAGGGAAATTTTGAAAAAATCATCAAAAAATCAAAACCTTTAATAAAGTTACGCAAACAGACTTATGTAATTTATTTGTAATTTTTCTTATGTAATTCTTATGTAATTTTTCCTTAGAAAATGATTGACATAAACTTTCGAACGCTAGCATGAATCGTTCTCGAGATATTGCACATTTTTCAAATAAATTTATCAAAAAATTCTACAAATAAAAAAAAATATTAACTTTTGAGAAACATGTTCATTTTTCATTTGTAATATCATGCAATAAATTTGGTGACATCATTCTCCTGGATCTAGCTCGTTCCATTCATGAGAAAAGATACCTTGAGTAATACTTTTGTATTTGAACGCCAATCGTCATTTATCTGCTATAAGAATAACTTATTTCTCCGTCCATAACGCTTGTCGAGAGTTTGGAGACGAATTTGGCGGAATGTTGCCAATTTGGAGACATTTTTAAATGCTGCCAAATTAACGAAAATCTCGAAAAATGGATAAAAATGACGCTAAATCAATGAAAGTGACGACTAATTGTCGAAAATTCAATATCTTGGAAAGAATAAAAGTATCTATTATAAGAAAAACCTATTTTATTTTTCTGTAAAAGTAGTAAATTCATTGCATTATATAAGAAAAGTCATGTGCTCCCCACATTAGATTTTTTTCCTTTGGAATCGTGCGTGTACGCTTAGGATACAAGAATGAGTCCAAATTTCTGGATAACTAACATGCTCCCCAGTATTCAATCAGGAGCATGAGTTTATTTGCTGTAAGGAATTTTAGCACGAATATTGGTTTTTACTGTCAGATGAATAATATTTATAAACTGTACAACAGCTTCTCCGATGATCTTTATGTTTTTAATTCATCAAAAATTGCTTTTAAAAATCATTTGTTGTAAATATTTGTTGTAAAATTTTATATTTTATTCGTTTGCAGGTGCTTTCGAAAATCATTTGTTGTCAATAGTTTGCATTCTAATTTATTTCATTATATTTTAATCTGTATAGTTTTATTGTATTTTAGCTTGCACGCTGTTACTGGGCATTATCGTGTAGTTTACATTATTTTTAAAGTAAATAAATAAAAATATTTATTTACAAGCACAGCTTAAAGAGGAACAATATAGAGTAAATAGCTCGATATCATAAGATTACTAGTCAACTGTCAGATACAGTAAAACAATTAAATGCTCCATTAATTTCCCAAAACAGACGATTTTATTCTTAAAACACTGACGTGTATCACGGTTGTTACACAGTTGTACGTATATCACAGCTGACGTATATGACAATGTTTATAACCAACTGAGTGATGATTATTTTAATATACTCTCTATGGAAACTTCTAGAAATATCTCATATTTCATAGAATATTTGTTCTAATGAGGTGTTTCTCGAAACTTTGAAATGCTGCCAAATGACACCTAATTGACAATAATATGTCACATTTGGCAACACTTTATCAGAATATGGCAACCCTAGATTCACGTCATAGGAAAGGTTTACGTCATACGAGTGTTTTCTCAAGCTGGGTTTCCAAAGAGACTCCAGTGAGGCGGGCATTTAACACGTTCAGAACAATATTCATGTAAAATAATTCAAATGCGTCTCTATGTAACCCCGACTCTATCATATTTAATCTAATAAATAACATATTACAGGAATTGTTAATTTTGGATTATTTTGAAGCTGTAGGACACAAATACGAAAAAGTTTAGTTTAACTTTTATAATTAACATTCATTTAAGATTGACATGGCCGTTAATTCATACATAGTGGATTTAGTATTGAAATCGTACATTGCTAGTTGTGCCGCTATATAAACCCCTCCAAATATTTACCTTTCGTGTGAGTCCTGTACAGGAATAATTTATTATTATAATACTCATTGACAACACTATTAAAACTTTAACAATAAAACATTTATTAACATCAAATCGAAATTATTTAATTACACCAATTATTCATATTATTAATTATATGCTTAACAACAATTACTCTCATTATTGCGGCGGAGGGGACATATGTGACCAATACTATTAAAATTACTATCATGTGTCTATGACCTGTCATTGTTAATGAGCACATACCTTCAAATTTTTCTTGGGCTTTGATCATATATCAAATGCTTACATCAGTTATTTGCATCGCCATAATTCTTTGGTGTGTGGCTCCTTCTCGCACATCTGATTGCACTCGCACATTATATAGATCTAGCCAGTATTTTTGGAACATTTGCACAAATCTTTAAGTCATGTTGTACAAGCTATATGTAATTTGTGCACAAGCTATAGCAAATGTTGTACAAGCTATAGCAGATTTGTGCACAAGTTGCACAAATCTGTTCACGTCCTTCTTAAGTCAGAAAGTTATAATTTTTACTTGATTCTCGGGTCACAAGCTGTGGTTCCCTCGTTGGGGGCGGGGGAGGAACACCCCCTTTTCTTCCATTTGCCACATTGAGTTTGACGTAACATTCTTCTTTTTTTTATAGGTTACTCCTTTAACCAATGGAACCATTCCACATCTCGTAAAGCCCAGCTCAGCCCTTCTGTCATGGCCCCCTAAATTTATCGTTTGCTGACCTTTAGGTTCACTGAGTGATAAAATTCGGTGCCAGCCAGACTACACGTATTGTCCGCCGTTTTGGCCACCATAAATTTATACATAAAACTGTCTCATCAAATGTGAGATCTATTTCTGGTCTCACAGAAGCTGCCAACCTTCAAGCTGCAACATTATATATTATCGTAGCTAAATATACAACTAGATGTCCCCAAAGAGTACTACATAAATAATGCCCATATCTATGTCTGTTACGCTTAGCGAGAAATTTGGCCTATTATCGCAACTTGGCGCTTTGGGGGGAACTGTCACCAAGTTAACGATAGAAATTAAATTTTATTTCCTCGATAAACCTGTCAATTTGTTGGGAATTATTTATTTAGTATCAACTCAAATAATTTATTTAGTATTAACTCAAGAGTTTCACTGTTTGTGGGATAGTTAAGCTTTGTAAGGGGATTCCAGAGGTTCGTAAAGTAATTTTTTTTAAGGAAACGTATTATAATTTATTAGGTAATTTTTAAGGAAGCGTATTGTAGTATTGATCAAAAGAGGTGCATGGTTCGCCTGTGTTCGGTTTATTTAGGAGCACAAAAGTTAAAGGTCGGGGTAGGATAGAAAATTATGTTCATTACATTATAAACTCTGCCATAAGTACACGAATACTCAAAAAGCGAACACATCCGCGGATATTTTCTGGGGCAAACTTACAGTTGTCGTCGATGGGTTTATGCAAATATCAAATGATGATTCCAGTTGCGGTTTGCACCTCAAATAACATAAAAATTGGGCGTGGAGTTGCAGAATAGCTAGAATAGGTATAGTTAGAATAGGTATAGTTAGAATACGGATTTTGATGTCCTTCGATCAGTCTTAACTTTGAGACCAAGGGAAAAATCTGAAATTTAAAAAATTTGAATTAGAGGTGACGGCTCAAAGGAATAATCAGAAAGCTCAAAACCCCCTTTGCTTAAATATCAAATATTTCACTCTAGCTAGAATTTTGCTTTCAATAGCATGTGATCAGTCTAGTCTCCTCAACCACAAGAAACATCTAATATTTCAAAAATTCGAATTTCGGGTGACGATGTAAAAGTATTATTAGAAAATTCAAAATAATTTTTCAAAATGATCTAGCACTTCCAATAGAGCCGGAGTCTGGTTCTGATCTCATTCAATATGTTTTAGATATCACATCAAACCAAACAAAATCAAACATTTCAAACATTCAAAATTAAGAGGGTGCAGCACAAAGGGATTTAGAAAAAAAAATTAGTTCACATTACATAATTAAAGCATAACTTAATGGCGCATAATTAAAGCATAACTTAATGGCGCATAATTATAACATAACTTAATGGGGCATAATTCAATTTGCATAGTTAAAGCATAATTTAATAGCGTTAGAAATGAACGCCATTAAATTATGCTTTAAAAATGGAAACGGTTTTTGAAATTCAGAATTTTTATTAAGTATGTAGGTGCCACATTTAGTGACCATTAACAATTTATTTTTTTATTATTATTATTACTCAGACCGGCTATCTCACTCAAAGACTGCAGAGTGGTCACCAGGGACGGCCGGGAAAAACACAGAAAATCAATACACATAGACAAAGACAATAAACATAGACATACAACACCATTAGATAGACAATACATACGAACATACAAATACAATAAATATAGACATGCAATACCAATAGATAGACAATACCCATAAACATACAAAGCTAATAAACATAGACATACAACACCGCTGGATATACAATACATATTAACAGACAAAGACAATAAGTATAGACATACAATACCAATAGATAGACGATACACATAGTCAAAACATACATATACAATACATATAATGACTAATAGCCATTGAAAACGTGCAAGACGCAGGAAAAATGTCTAGTTGTAAATCCAACTGTAACTACTGGTTTTAAAATCTTTGCATGTCGTTGTATCGCAATTCATTCTACTCCGGCAGATTTTGTAAAATATTGTAAAACGTTGAGAAGGGTATTTATAGTCAAAAATACCTGTGGACTAATGAGAACGGTATAACCAAATAATAATAGATATAAAAGCATTGTTTAGAATTTTTTCAAATTCGACAGAGAAGCATGTTTTAATAGTTCCTGAATACATTTTGAACACTTACCAGAATATGTCGGACTATGTGTGTGTATATGTCTATGAGGTACGGACACTATGACACAGAAACTAATGCTGTAACGTTATAAATTTAAAAAAGTAGAAGAATCAAGTATAATAACTTGAGCTATGTATAAGCGATAAACATTATATCCTTAAAAATGCAGAAATATAAAATATACACACTTTTCTCGCTATTTCATGTAAGCTAGTCTAGTTCCAGAAAATATTTTTTTCGTTTCTATAAAACAAAGAAAATAAATTTAAAATATGAAAATCGTATTTTTGTTTATTACTTCAAAGCAAAAATCTGAAATTAATTCAGAAAAGTGTAGAAAATAAAAACACTCTCACTCGACTTCCAAAATAATTCTGTCGTCAGTCATATTCGCTTTCATATATATCCAACTGCACAAATGATAAAAACCCAAAATTACAACTTTTTTTCATTACATCAGTAAAATTACCCACACAAGGCATTAGCACGATATTTCAGTCGCTGATTCAACAATGTTCAAAAGCGGACACACAAGCACACACACAATAATGCTAAAAAAAGATGAAAGAGAATTGAAAAATATATGCTTCAGAAATAATACTCTTCATCTCAATAGTCTTCTTTCCTAAAATCTTTGTTCTTGTCTTTCCCTGAAATAGGGTCACATTCACGTATTTTTCTGAACCATATCTTGTTTGTTTTACTGCCATAAACAATTTCCAAAATATTTGGTGGGATTGATCAGGCTGCTTTACCACCCCCAGCCCCTTCCCTTTTCCATTGTCACGTGATAAAGAAAAGAATCATCTCAATGGATTTTTCTTTTGTAATCATTTCTTTCTTAGAGATTTTTGTTCATATTTATCTGATTCTATTTTAAAGATTTTAAAACCAAAGAAATACATTTTTATCCAGAGAAGTCGTGTCAATTAAGAATATTAAGTGCATAAATATAAAGATTATTCTTTAATTTGCATATTAGTCTTATATATATATTTTTTTGTACCAGACCACTTTTACATTCCTTACAAATACATGGTAACGTATAGGGAAATCATTGGAATCGTTTCTAAAATCACAAATCGAGTTTACGACGGATTAACACGTTTCGAGCACTTTAGAACCCGAAGAAACCATTTTTAGAGTGGCGTCTGTGTGTCTGTCTGTACAATGTATGTATGCACTATAGCTGAAAACGAATTACCTAAATTTCACAAAATATTATTCATATGTCACTCGCGGGTCTCCCTGGTGCTGATTAAATTTTGTACGATTCGAACCTGCCTTTTTTACGAAATGGCACAACAAAAATTGTCAGTATATAAGATAAAAAACCTACGTATGCTCTATATCAATTAGATGCTTGTTTTGCAATTTTTTATAACAGAAAAAAAAATCAAGACCAACTCCATAACTTTAGAACTAGCCGTTCTCGAGATATTTTTACTTTTTCGCAGTTTTGCCATGTCGCCTTCTGAAGTACGCCCCGTCGTTAAATAAAAACAAAAATTTAATTAAACTTTAGAATTCAATGTAATCTCAATTAGTTATATATATTCTTTTGGGTAATCAAAAAAACATTCTGATTATGAAAGAAAGTTAGAAAAAAAAATGAATTTCTGCCTGTCTGTAGGGAAAGTTATATATTGCCCACATCACATATTTTAAATTTAGAACGTTCTGAAGAATTTGTTGTAATTTTTCAGTTTATTCGGATTTCAAACCCTAAAATACAAATAAAGCAATCAGCATTATTTTACACAATAAATTATTAGTTTCATACTGTTGATATGTATTAATATAAATTTATCTATACTAATAAAAGATGTATGTCTATTTATTGGTTGCATAGCAGAAAATCTAAGCAATCCAAAGCCATGAAATTTGGTACAGAGATACCTCAACCCCCAAATAGAAATACTACGTCGTGATTAACCTTTTGCTTAAGGGGGTGGGACAGCGCCAATCGTAAAAGAAGAACCTCTCAAAAAGACAGGTATTTAACATACCCTATCACAAACAGTTAGAACCCCCTTTGCAGACATTGGTGCCCGTGGACGCCTATGCCTGCAAAGGGGAATCGAACTGTTTGAGATAGGGTATGTCAAATATCTGCCTCTTTGAGAGTTTCGTCGTTTGCAATTGACTCTGTCCCACCTGTAAGCAAAAGGTTAAAAAAATAAAATTAGTTATAAAGTTATGAATTTATTCGCCTAAGTTCAGCTCTATCCCAATATAATTTCCAATTTTGATTGGTGGTCCTACCAACTACACGTTGCTAAAACTAAAACTATTTTTAGACAAACTGCTTCTAATGTAATAGAGAACAGCACAAAATAGCAGCACAACTCCGTTAAGAGCAACATACAACACGAAATAATAGTGTTAAACACCTTTGAAGACAAGGGACAGCTTTCTTCGTCAGGACACACATGAAACACAACCTTCACTTGTGAAACTCAGCAACTTTTCGGATAGCTTAACAAGTCGCTATGTGCGGTTTCCGTTCCAAAAGTTTATGGATATTTTAAGTACTTCGTCAGACCCAATTTTAATTAGTTTATATTGCATGTTTAATCAGATATTTTATATCATCCGAAAGAGCGCTTAATTATTTTTGCAATGTTGTGTTTTGTTCTAATGTTTCTTTTATTAACTTTCTTAGAAAATAAATGTTTATTGCATCATCTTTAAAACTAAATACTCCTCTGTAAACAGGGACTAATGTTTTTTGTTCATTGATGATTTTGAGTCTTTAAGGAAGAGAGCCGGAACTTGAGTAAAACACATATCAAATTGAGAAATTAAAACAAAGGCCGGCAGATGTTATATTTCAATAGAAACCCATAAAAGTTAGGTAATTTAACATTTACTTTGTATCAAACGTTGCACTTAATTTACAACAGTTATTCATTTACTCAATATCAGTCATTTCCTCTTTTGAAAAGTTAATTATTCAATTCATTGACTTCCTTTATGGCCGCCCATAGAAATTGTTGGTCATTTAACAAACATTTATAACAGAACTTATCCATATTTTATTTTCACATATTTTGTGAATTTTTCGTGTTTTCTCCAGCCTCTAAAAGAAAATATTGACGGTCCGGGCCCTCGTTGACCTCCCTCCCCCTCTAAACAGAAAATACAGAAATAGAAGGAAAACATTTTTAAATTAAAATTCTTGGAATTATACAGACACAAATTCATATAAAAAAGTTAAATAGAATATTTGACACAGATTTAGCATGTTTTTTTTTGTTTGTTTTAATGTAAGAAAATTCTACTAAGAAAATAAATCTGCATAATGTTACATCGTATACTTTGGACTGATGATTGTAATTACACGTCAAAGACCCGGATAACTTAATTGTTATCAAAAACAACAATAAGCGAAATTCCGAACGTGATACAAATATTAGCTTTCTAGTTATATGAAAAGACACAGTACAAGAGTCGTATATAATAAAACAGTAAATAGATGCTCAAATAACTCACATACAGGAAGATCATATTCCCAAAACAATGGTAGTAGACTTATTCCGTAAGCAATATATTTATTCCATGCACTTATTTCATACAATACACATATTCCATACGCAATACAACTTATTCCGTATCATTAGCAATAACTCTCTGGGTATAGACGCTGCGGAGCCTTGCATACCTTCCACAAAAAATTCCAGAAAAACCGAGCTGTCCAAAAAAATTTTGAACTTTCTCTCAAAATTCTCAATTTTTCCAAAAATCGCCAAGCTGACGATATTTCGCCAAATTATTCTCAAAATCAAGTGACTTAGACTTAATAACATTTAGTAATAATAATAGTAATAACGTTTCTTGTAACTGTAGCATTGCTTGTAATTGTTCTCGTTTGTTAAATTTAAAGGAACTGCTTTTAAAACATTGCTCTTTATCTAAATAGTTTACTTCCTCAAATCTCTGTTTTTTGTCTTTTCTTAAATCGTGTCACATCCACGTATACTCTGAATCATATCTTGTTTGTTTTACTGCCACAAACAATTTTGAAAATATTTTGTGAGATTGATCAGGCTGCTGCTCTACTTCTCCCACCCTACCCCTACTTTCATTGTCACGTGATGGATAAAAGAATCATCTCAATAGATTTATTTTTTCTGCAGTCAATTCTGTCTTGAGTTTTTTTGTTCTTTTTTTTCTTATTTCGTCATAAAAGTTTTAAAAATAGTATGATAAATTTTAAGCAGACAATTTGCGTCAGTTTAAAGTATGGTAAATACATTTATATCAAAATATTTTTGCGTCTGCATATTATTAATAGAAATTGAAAAAACGCAGTAAGATATAAATAAAATATTGTTATAATATAAGGATATAAATTATCTAAAACCAATTATTACTATTCGTCACTTTTATTCATCATCATTACCAGTTGCAATACAATACTCTAATGAAACGATATTACTTTATAAATTCTAAAAAAATCTAAAATCCTAACCCCACGAACCTTTAAAATTCGCTATGTTTTGAATCAATAATATTAAATTAATAATTATCACAAATCGACAGGGATTATGCAAGAAATTACATTTTGTTTTCTGAGAATTATCATCGAAATGGCAAAATTCCCCCCAACACACGAAGTTGGCTATATTTCGCCAAATTTGTAACCAAGTCAGACAAATTGGTTGCCAAGCGTAACAAGCAGATAAATATATATTTAGAGATTAAAGACATTCTTTCTCAAAGCAAAACACAAAACAAAATAATTGTTTTCATGATTTTCATGATTTTTCATAGTTTTTACATAAGGTTTTTCCATAACTATTTTTCATAAGATTTTTTATAAGATTTTTCATGAAGTTTAAAATTACCATAGGAATAAAAAAGACCAGTTTCATAAAAAAGGGTTTGTGTGAAATAGAAAAGTTATGGGACTGGAACTTACATAACATTGCTGATGTCAAATTTGCTAATTTTATGTTCCTTTTCCTCAGGAAGTAAATACCATCAATACAAAAATTTCACAGTTGAAAAAGTAACGATTTTACACATTTAATAAGTCATTTTTATTTACTTCTAAAATGATTCGAAATATGATTTTTCTCCAACGTCCCAATTGTTAACCAAATTTTTACAACACCGATTTTATTTTAACAATGAAACTTACCTTCAAAATCTCGAGTTAATATATGCACACATGTAGCCTGAATATATGATGCACATTTCAAAGTGTTGCGCTGACTAGTTCCTGAGGAAAATGAATACAAACAAAACAAATATAGCAAGAAAATATTCAAATGTTCCAGACTCTGAGAGTGGCATATGGAAACAAAGGAAAGGTATCAATTTCTGGTTTGTGAACTAATTACTGTGATACATCGTTGCTAAGAGAACATCCTGAACCATTTAAATGAACAATGAAAAACAATTCCTAGGTCCACTGAAAGGTTTTTGACAGTCCTATGAGTCCATGTGTCACACAGCACAACTATTGTTAATCCATAAATTGAAAATTTGAATTTTCCTTGACTAATTCCAAAGCGAATTCCAAATATTTAAATTAATCTACATTTCATGAAAATCTAACTTTATAATAGAGAGGTGACGAAAATTTTACAGGCGATTTTAAGCCTATTTATTAATTGCAAGCAAACGTCGGATCAAGAACATCCTTCAACAGATTCAACAATTAACTAAACTTGTATATTTATTTATATAAGTGAGAAACTTTCTCAAGAAGTTATTAGAAGTTTCTGGAATATTCTAGAACTTATAGTCGAACTTTAACTATATATATATATATATATATATATATATATATATATATATTTGCGTTTGTTTCTATAAAACACTTGGACTTGATAACGAGTTTTGAAGAAGTGAACAAATCCTGAGTTAGGCCTAGAGCCTTGTCCACGTGTATAGCGTTTGTGCTTGAATTTCGTCTGTTTTTTTTATGAGATCGCATACCTTTGTTCTTTTTATACTTTTCTTAGACTTGTTGATTCAAAATTTGTATTTTTTTTTCCATTTGCTTGAAAATTTGCTGTTTTATACTTTTATTTTGTAAGCCTGTTAGAAAGTTAGGTTTTTCGAGTTACAGCTTCTCACATTTCTTTCATTGGATCTTCAAACATTTTTATTATATATATATATATATATATATATATATATATATATATATATATATATATATATATATATATATATAATATATATAATATGCTATGCATTATACTATTTTACTATATTTTATTCTAAAACGTATATACTTGTATTCTTATATCCTTAATTTTCTAGAGAAACCAAAGAAACCAAATTAAAAACAGCTGTCATGAGGAGAAGCGCTTCGAAGTTTATCATAGGACAACAACGACAACACTGAAACTTTAAGGGCTCTTCACTTCCTTAATATGATCTATTTGAAAAAGGTGCGTGTATATTCGAAATATCCATGGTAAGGGCTACACATTGACATAGATCTCAATTCTTAAATAGAAAAACATTCAGGTCATTATCCTTGTAATTAAAAAAAAAAATCATCACATGTGAGTCTTATTACTCCCTCAGAACATGCAATTTCTCCTTTGATGTGTCAACTCTCATTAATTCTCTTTATATTTGCTTTTTGCGGCTATAAACATTTATCAGGAGTCTTGATTTATCTATGAGATCTTTCTTTAAACAATAAGTTAAAGTTATATTAAATCCATTAAATCAATTTATAAATTTCCTTTTCAAAATTCTACTTATGTCATAAAAAATTTTAATAGGAAAATATTTATTGTACCAAAACACAATCTGTTACCATGTCATATGGCATCAATCGCAAAGTAGGCAGCAATTGTAATCGTAATTAAGTGCTAGAGCTAGAAAAATTCACTCGTAGGAAAGTAAGCCTATATTCTATTATGCATTCCCAATTTGCTTAATCACAAAACAGCTAAAAATTGTATCATATACATTGATCAAGCTTATAGCATTTGAACCATTAGTTCCAGACACATACTTTCAATTTCCAGACACATACTTTCAATTTCCAGACACATACTTTCAATTTCCAGACACATGCTTTCAATTTCCAGACTCATATTTCCAAGACAAGTACTTTCAGCCACATACTACCAATTGTCAAAATGTTTTAAATCGACAGAACAATTATATCAAAACACCTACAATACTATACGACTTATTAGCATCAAAATACAGAAAATAACCTTCTATATAGCACCCTTAGCGAAAAATATTCGATTACTGAACAAACTTGGGGAAAATCTGGTGTCCATTAACAAAAACTGACGATTCTGAGTAAAAAATGCATAGTCAGACAAATTTTTGTTGTCCGTGTATCAACTGAATAAAGATTTGCAACAAGAACACGTGCAAAAAATACACTTAAGCTTTATTTTGTGAATGACCTCTAAATTTCGTCACAAATTACTTGGTAAGAACGTAGCATTTTTATGTAAGTCATGAATGTTGTCTTATTTCCCACACTTTGGTTTTAAATCTCCAGATGCCAAATTACCTAATTATTACATTAAAGTTTATAAGCTGTTTTCAAGTAATTTAATATGTTGCCTTGAATGGTTGCATAATATGTTAGATTTCATATTTTTATGTACATACCTTCCCAATTTGATAATATTTCAAATAAACTTTGTTTACAATTCAAAACAATTTGCCAATCTTATTTAATAAAGGAGAATGCCTGTGCGGTCTGTAGCGGGAAATCTAAACGTCGTACGTACACGAAATTTGGTATACAAATTCCTCAGGACCCAACCAGGTGCACCATGGAAATATTTTTTTTTAATTTCTCTTAACTTTTAATTAGTTTTATAGGTATTTTATAGGCTCGAATTTCCTTTGCGACAGCTAAAATCTCAATAAAACGAGTGGATAAAAATGTGGCTCGGATTTCGTTCGTGGCACGGTAGCAAGATCATAGCTTTCGGTCGCGAAACCGGGAATTCCTGACGAATGCAGCTTCATATTTATTAAGGTACATGTGGATTTCTAATTATTCAAAAATTATAAATAAGCTCGTTTATAATTTTTAAATTACTTTGTATATTGCTAGCATAAACTCAAAGTTTTAGAACAGAAGCGTTAGGGAAATGCTGTTAGAAAAAGCAACCAAGACATATACAAATCCGTTTTCTCTCTAAGAAAATAATAGCGAACGAAAAATATGACTTCTTTCTGGAAACTAAATGGCAAAAGGCTATGTTCGCAAACAAGAGAAAATGGTTTGGATGACGTCATTTTTCAATTTTATAGTCTGGTCAGACTTTGACGAGGTGAATAAGTAGTACGTGGAAGAGATAAATTTCAACAACTTGGGATGCCAACATATCACTGAAATTTATCTGTAGTTCAAAAAATTGTACATCGACATATTGAAATTTAACAGTTGGTTTTTCCTTTACTTATGAAATTACTCTGTGGAACTGCAATGTCCACTGCTTTATTTTTACTTTCCTTATATACATAATGTATAAGGAAAGTATTGTGACGGGGTCGAAAATTCGAATTCGAGTTTTCGACGGGAGAGCACGTTTCAAGCATTCCTGATCACGAATCAAACATTTTTGAAGTGATGTCTGTCTGTATGTGTGTGAAAGTATGTGTGTGTTTGAAAGTATGTGTGTGTGTGTGTATCAGTGAGACTGTGGAGACGATAACTGACAAACGAATGGACCGATTCGAACGGAATTCGGTACAAAAATTGCAATCCGTAAACACTGGAAGTCTATTGTTTTTATACGCAATCGAATGTTCAAAACTTTCCTAAATTTTCGAGTGAAATCTTGAAAAAATCTTCAAAAAATCAAAACCGCTAATAAAATTATGCAAATAGTCATTTCTTATGTAATTTTTCATTAAAAAACTATTGACATAAATTTTAGAACGCTAACATGAACCGTTCTCGAGATATTGCACATTTTTAAAAAAAATTATCAAAAAGTTACATAAAATAAAAAAAATATATTTCCTATTGAGAAACATGTTCACTTTTCATATGTAATACCATGAGATAAATTACGTGACATCGTTCTCGTGGATCTAGCTCGTTTCATTCATGAAAAATAAATACTTTGAGTAATACTTTTGTATTTGAACGCCAATAGTCATTTATCTGCTGTAAGAATAACTTATTTGTCCGTCCATAACGCTTGGCGAGATTTTGGCGATGAATTTGGCGGAATGTCGCCAACTTGGCGACATTTTTAATTGTTGCTATTAGCATTGTTGCCACATTAACAAAAATCTCGCGAAATTGATAAAAATGACGCTAAATCAATAAAAATGACAACTAATTGAAGAAAATTCAATATCTTGGAAAGAATATAAGTATCTACATTAAGAATAACATTTTTTTAACTGTAAACGTAGTAAATTCATTGCATTATATAAGGAAAGTCATGTGTTGCTCACATCAGATTTTTTGTTTTGTAGTCGTAATCTCGATTTCATTACAAAACGGCTGTTACCGTTATATTTACAATCCTGGGTATATACAGGATTCCTAAGAAAGTCCTTAAAATATATAAGAATCTCAATTGATTTGCACAGAAATATCTTTGAATATACATGTTAGGTTTATTTATAATAAAGTGATTAGGTCCAATCGAAGAAAAGGAATTGTAGCTCCCTAAAAGCTTTTAGAATTTGGCATAACAATCTCAACAAAAATGCAAGATAGACGTAAAGCATTATCTAGCTAGTGATCATTGACATCAAGAAAGCAATAAATATCTAAAAAACTGGCACTATATATATATATATATATATATATATATATATATAGTGTGTGAAGTAAAGTCCTTATAGAACCAGCAACTTTGAAATAGTTGATTATAGACACTTGCTTTTAATTAGTAAAAGTATGCATATGATGTTCAGATGTTCGATATGTCTTGGATACCACAAGGGGCCGTATAGACATGAAAATACGACATCGCAATTTTTATACGGTCCCCGATTCGTATCATTGATATTTACAAAATTAAAATCCTGTTGCTAACAAGTACACCGAAACAAATTCCATGCTTCCAAGTGACATATTCGCTGAGATATCGCACATTGAAACTTGGAGCATGTTGTTAGGAATCAGCTGAAAATTGAGAAACGTTGATTACATTGAATCTGAAAAGAGGTTGACAGATGTGTGTAGGTCCGTTTATGAGTGCTACTAACTGGAATAGTTCTTTTATTGCGCTGTTACGTGTTTTAAAGGTATAATTGTACTTTGCACCCTTTATTTCTTTCAGAGTTTCCATGTTTTTTCCCTATCCAACACACGGGATCTTTATTTAACTTTGTGTATCTCATAAACGGTCCCCTAAATGAGCTCTTTTGCGGCCAAAACTTGGGTAAGTAATCTGGTTTAAGTCATGACATTTACCTTTACATATCTCAGCGACTATGTCACTTAGAAGCATGGAATTTGTTTTGGTGTACTTATTAGCAACAGGACTTCAATTTTGTAAATATCAGTGATAGAACCCGGGAACCGCATAAAAATTGCGATGTGGTATTTTCTTAACTATTCGGCCCCTTGTCGAATCCATGACATATCGAACATCTATACATCATATGCATAATTTTTCTAATTGGAAGTATGTGTCTATAATCTACCATTTCAAAGTTGCTGGTCTTATTCATACTTAAGGACTTTATACTTAAGTCCTTAAGTATATTCATACTTAAGGACTTTACTTCATACCCTGTATATGTATATTCCCTTCATTGAGTTCCTTTTGTTGAGTTTATCACAGTTTTATCAAAATTGATCTCATATATTAGGAGATAATTAAGTTGATTATACAATAGTCAAAGTTGGAAAATATGTTAAGTGGTACAAAATTTCAAATATTTTTGGACGTAAACATGCTTTTAACAAACCATAGAAAATAGTACGTAAATACTACCAGCCTTTTTTAATTTAAAAAAAGTCGCTAAAGATAGAAACATTATTTTAATTTTCAGTATTCTGTACTTTGCTTAGCGATGTTATAAAACTTACATCTGAATATTCCTTGCTTCAGTGTCTGAAGAAATGCAGCTATATGCCTTTTGAACTCAAACTCATTGTCTGAAAGAAATTCATCAAAATCCCTGCTGAACATAATAACCTCATTTTGTGAAACAAATTCGTCAAAATCCATGATGGACTCAGATTCATTGTGGGAAAGAAATTCATTAAAATCCATCGCGTGGTTTAGGATATATTTAAGTTAGTAAGTATTGAAATCAACTCATTTTATACTCTATATAAAATAAACTGCAGTTCAATATCTAGTTTGCAACCTGATATTTGAGAAGATACACTAGTATATTTCATTCATCCGATTCACTATAAATGTACAAAACAAAAGTGTATATAAATGCTAATTTATATTTTCTTTTTTATAAGCTACAAATTACTATATCACTAAGTAGAAAAATCTGATGTGGGCAACATATAACTTTCCTTATATAATGCAATACATTTACTACTTTTACAGTAAAAATATAGGTTATTCTTATAGTAGATACTTATATTCTTTCCAAGATATTGAATTTTCGACAATTAGTTGTCATTTTCATTGATTTCGCATCATTTTTATCCAATTGACTAGATTTTCGTTAATTTGGCAACATTTCAAAAAGTCGCCAAGTTGGCGACATTTCGCCAAATTCGTCGCCAAAACCTCGCCAAGCGTTATGGACGGAGAAATAAGCTATTCTTAGAGCAGATAAATGACTATTGGCGCTCAAATACGAATGTATTATTCAAAGTATCTTTTCTCATGAATGGAACGAGTTAGATCCACGAAAATGATGTCACCAAATTTATCGCATGATATTACATATGAAAAGTGAACATGTTTCTCAACAGTTAATATATATATTTTTTATATTTATGGGGTTTTTTTGATACATTTATTTGAAAACTGTGAAATATCTCGAGAACGGTTCATGCTAGCGTTCTAAAGTTTATGACAATCGTTTTCTAAGGAAAAATTACATAAGAAATGCTTTTTTGCGTAACTTTATTAAAGGTTTTGATTTTTTGATGATTTTTTCAAAATTTCACTCGAAAATTTAGGGCGTTCTGAACATTCGATTACGTTTAAAAGCAATAGGCTTCCAGTATTTATGAATTGTAATTTCAGTATCAAATTTTGTTCCAATCGCTTCATTCGTTCGTGAGATATCTTCTCCACAGTCTCACTGACACACACACACACCCATATACTTTCACACACACAAACACACACACACAGACATCACTTCAAAAAGGTTCGATTCGTGATCAGGGATGCTTGAAACGTGCTCTCCCGAAAACTCGAATTCGAATTTTCGACCCCGTCACAATACTTTCCTTATACATTACGTATATACGGAAAGTAAAAATCAGTTTTACAAACATTGATAACTGAGTGGCACAAGACAAAACAAACGCTTCGCAATTTTTCAAACCACCAGCCCACCCAACTGTTCCATATTGAAAGACATAAACAATAAATTTCAAGGCGGGAGAAAAGCGATAGAATATAGTTAGAAGAGTCGGCCATCTAAGATATATGAGAGTTAGCTCTCTTGCAGTCACTCGCCTTTGAAAATAATACCAAAAAGAGAATAGTGTTCAAATGGTAAAATGATATGTTGGCAGGGGAAAAATGGCTTTGGTTACGACCGTTTCTCAGTCGCATGGACGTTTTTTTTTTAAAGATTAATAAATAAAAAACTGAAAAATATAAAGTCCTATTGTTGATTCTTTTATCTCCTGGTTTGACAATTGCTTTCTAAAAATAATGAATTATTCTCGCCCGTCAAGAATGGCTTATAAATTGAAGTGGACCCAAATCTTATCATCAACGAAAAAGTTACTTCCTACTCTGACCATACGACTTACTTGAAAGATTAAGATATCTGCTTGGACGACCGAAAAAGTACCACGCAATTTTGACTGGCATCCAATGGATGCAGTATTAACAGGGACCTTACCATCCCATTCCTAACCCATCCCTTCTCAGATGGACTTTCGGATCTAAAGATTTAACTTGCCTATATTACGCGTAGATGCGGAACCATTTAAATAATAAACAATTTCTATGAAAAATTTAAAGAAGCCATTTCTTATTTGCAAACATACAAAATAAATCTTAGAAAAAAAATATTTAGAATTTTAATTAGAGAATTCAACCAGCTAAGATGTATGTGAATGCTTCTTCTCTCAATAACTTTCTTTGGAAAATAATAGTGAAAGAATAGAGATCGTTTATTTTTGCAACTGTTTGAATTGCAAAACACTATGTTGGCAAAAAAGAAAAATAGCTTCTTTAAAGATTTTCCATTTCCTATGGCCTGACCAAACTTCGATGGCATAAATACGTAAAAGATGAAATAGATAATGTTCAATGATATGGTTAATGTAAAAAAGTTGCGTCTTATTGAAGAATCAAATCCCTGATCTCCGGATGACCAGATTTGCACTCTAAGCATTTAATAACTGGGAAGATTAGTTGTGCTATATTATAAACTATTATATGTGCGCTTTTGCGTTTGAAATTGACCATATATTTTTATCCTTTAAATTTCAAATCGATGAGAAACTTCTAATGATAGGCTATGATAGGCTATCTATATGATACGTGGTTGTAAATGTGACATAAATTTGTGAGAAGTTCCTTGTCATTATCGTAAACGGTTGACCATAAGTTGGATTTTTCCCTTTTAGACTTATAAATATCATCACTATATGTAATTGTATTCAGTGTACACTAATAGTATCGAATATGATACAGAACCCCCGGAAACTGGAATTTCGGTTTATTCCCCTCCCGGGGGGAACAGCGAAAATAAAGAGTTTAAAAAGTATTTTCAAACTCTCCAGTAGCTTTTCCTTTGACTTAGAAGACTGAATTTTTGCGCACTTATAGCATCAACTATGGTACAGAGTATAACAGAGACGATTTTTCGATGTGCTTCCGCTTGGGCGGAGATAAAGGGGGATGAACAATCTTCTCAAAACTCTCTGGAAGCCCACTGGTGAAATAGAAGACTAATTATTTACACATTTATTATACAGACCAAGGACATTACTTAACGTATCAAAATTTTAGATTTATAAATTGTCCACTAAATTGCTCCCAAAAATTTCAGAAAATTAAAAAAAATAGTAATTAACATCAAATATGTTCTTTCTTCATATACAGTATTATGCAACAAATCTGATAACATCATTCTCGTGGATGTAGTTCGTTCCTCTCACTAAAAGTATTTTTACGCCGAAGAATTCGCCAATAATTACTTATTTCACCGGATAATAAATGTTAGTTGCATTTCGGCACGCATATTTATCTGAACATTTAATTCATTTTTTTTTCAAATGGTACCTGGAAGTATTTTCAAAGGTAGCGAAGTAAACATGCGAAATAAAAACTAAAATATCTCAAGAATGACTAATCCTAGAATGAGAGAGTGCATTTTATCCTTTTTATCATAATGAATTACGAGTAAAACAAGCATTTAGTTGATTCATTTGAGCATATGCAGTCTTTTGCTGATTTTAATGATTTTGCTAGTTTTGATGATTTTTGCAAACCAGGGCAATCTACAAGTGCCTTACTTACTAAATTTTGTGACATTTGGTCAATTAGTTTTTAAACTAGATTGGATACATACGATTTTTGCAGCCCATTTAACAAAAAGAGGTTCTTTTATCCCGAATCGTACCAGTATCTAATCAGTACAAGGTTAACCCACAAGTAACTCATAATATTTTAGGAAATTCGGTCAATTAGTATCTGAGTTAGAGTGGATATATAAACTGCACACACAGACACATACACACACACATACGTTACGCTGGAAATAAATTTTTACTTTCCTTACATACGTAGTATAATATATAAAGAAAGTATTGTGATGGGGTTGAAAATTCGAATTCGAGTTTTCAACGGAAAGCACGTTTCAAGTATCCCTAATCAGGAATCGAACATTTTAAGTTGATGTCTGTGTGTGTATGTGTGTGTGTGTGTCAGTGAGTCTGTGGAGACAATATCTTATGAACGAATGGATCGATTCGAATAAAATTTGGTACAAAAACCACAATCCGTGAATACTGTAAGTCTATTGTTTTAAACGCAATCGAATGTTCAGAATCCCCCTAAATTTTCGAGTGAAATTTTGAAAAAATCATCAAAAAATCAAAATCCTTAATAAAGTTAAGCAAATAGACATTTCTTGTGTGATTTTTCCTTAGAAAACGATTGGCACAAACATTGGAACGCTTTCATGAACAGTCTCCAGATATTGCACATTTTTCAAATAAATATATCAAGAATTAACATAAATTAAAAAAAAAAAAATAACTTTTGAGAAACATGTTCACTTTTCAGATGTAATATCATGCGATGAATTTTGTGATATCATTCTCGTGGATCTAGCTCGTTCCATTCATGAGAAAATATACTTGATTAATACTTTTGTATTCGAACGCTAATAGTCATTTATCTGCTATAAGAATAACTTATTTCTCCACCCATAACGCTTGGCGATAGTTTGGCGACGAATTTGGCGGAATGTCGCCAACTTGGCGATTTTTTTAAAAGTTGCCAAATCTCGCCAAATGGATAAAAATTATGTAAAGCGATGAAAATGACGACTAATTGACAACAATTCAATAAATTGGAAAGAATATAAGTATCTACTATAAGAACAACCTGTTTTTTTTCTGTAAAAGTAGTAAAATCATGGCATTATATAACGTCATGTGCTGCCCATTATAAAGCCATGTTCTGCCCATATATTTTATATTCTAGAGGTTCCAAAACGTGTAAATCCATCGCAGTAAATTTACGTGTAGATAAACGCGATTCCAATACTTCCTCTATACATTACCATGTATTGTAGGGAAAGTAGAATAACGGTGACGGCTGTAATCGAAAGCATTTATACAACATGCAGAACTAAAACCCAAAGCGTAATTTCGGAAATTCAAGCTAGAAGGTGATTGTAGGGAAAAACCTACTATTGCTTTTGCACTTTATTTCTTTCACATGACAGCTAGGACGGTCTTTCGTAGTCGAACAGTATCTAATATTTAGAAAATGAATTTACCAAAAAATCTACATGTGACATTCATAACTTATTGTGAAATGCATATTTAATGAAATTTGATGTAAGTATTGATTTAATGCATTCTTTATAACACAAAACTCAATTTAATATATAAATATAAATTAAGAAAAACAAACATTTGTGTCTGTTGGGAAAGTCACGTTGTCGCTTGCATTTTATGGACGTCACTTTATAAACATATTATTATTTGCAAACGTTTGACGTACTCCCATGTTTGGAACTAAATCAATATTACAAAATTGTCAGAAATGTAAACTAATCACTGAAGCACAAATTCCCCAGGATTTGAATTCAAATTAAATGGGTCCTCTGTGACCGTTCTTTTGTTTAAATTGATTATCAAAATAAAAATTTCATTCAATATCTGTTACTTAGAAATTATTGTTTCTTAAGGGGAATGTTTCTATTGGAGTCTTACGGAAAACTTCGAAGTTAACAAAATGCTTACTTCAAAAATAAAGTGGCCATATACATACCTGCACAAAAATATATTAATATATGCAAGATGCGATAATATTGCAATTTATCTTAATATTTTATACAAAAATGTTCATAGAATGCGACATTTAGCATAAGTCCAAAACTGAAAACACCTACTTATGAAAAGGATAAAGTATAAATTAATGAGTAATTCTTTATACAGGTGCATCAAGAAAAGTCTGGATTCCTGTTTTGGTGCAAGACAGACCAATAAGCCCGAATAAGTTTAAAAGATAAAAGGCGTTTTCATTCCGGGGCTCCTGGGGGTAATCTCCGTATCTCCACATCGAAAGTAAAAAGTTCAGTATAGCAATCTTTGACTACCGACTTGATTATAAGCAATATTTTTAAATTGGAAGCATACTTCTGGTTAGTCGATCTATGCAACTCGTGATGTGTAATCACTTTGAAGATGAAAAATAATAAATTTCAGAGAAGGAGAAAGTTTACAAGGTGGCAAATCATTCTAGAAAAGAGGCCAGGTTACTTGCGCAATAAACACGTGGCTCATGGTAGCCTTTTGCATATGCAATGGTCAGCGAGGCATTGTTGGAGAGGTTAGCTTACAATGTTGCCCGATGACCTTACAGCAGCGCCATCTCTTGTCCGAGCTTTGAGTTAATCCGGAGCTGACAGATCAGGTAGTAAACTCTCCCGCACATGCTCGAAAATCGGTTTCGTCGACGAAATTATATGTTGCAATTTCGAATTCGAATTTTCGACCCCTTACCATTACTTTCTCTATACGTTACACTATGTATATAGGGAAAGTAAAAATAGAACAATTCAATTCACAGATATTACTTTTTCATTTGAAAAAAACCCGTATCTAAAGAGCTTTCCACATTTATCATATCATTCAGTTACTTTTAAAATATTTTTCTTTAGATTTATAAGAGACGCTAAAACCATTCATAAAATATGTCCGATAAAAGATTTCTCTTTTACATGCAGAAAAAGCTTTCGAGAAAAACTTATTCTTGCAAGGTGCTTTCTCACTCCATTGGAACAAAGAATGCTTCTAAAAGATGCATTTCATACTTCTTTCTCTAAACCTATCCGTCTCCGGTAATATTTTGCTTTTGCATATTTCAACTTCCATATTTCATTCCAAATCAGGTTCTGTCATGATCCATCAGATTTCAAATGAACTGCAATCATTTCTTTGCGTCAAATTCGTCTCAGAATAAAAAGCGATACAAATACACTCATATATAACGTTTTAAAATTTCTGAATGAAGACATCGTTGATGGGAATATTAATTGCAATACTACCTAAGTATAAAATTCTGCAGAAGTCACTGCCGGATCTGAATTTGGAAGCATTTTTATGGATTTCAAGCATTATTCAAGTGTCGTTATTTACATAAGTTTGAAGTCAGTTCCAAATTAAAAACTTAAAGGCAATTTTTGTTGATGGTAATATTTATTAAAGAACCATATTCATGAAAATGTTCAAGTTGATGTTATAATTCATAAAAACTTTCAGAAGTTGGCGGTGGAGAAGGGTGTAACTGCTTTAACGTAGAAGTATACATACTAGCTAATAAACAGTAAATATGCGCAAAGCTGCACTAAAAAGAGAATTAAAAATATTTTCTAAATGAAAAGAGGTATGGATGGAAGCTATAATATTATAAAATCATCAGAAATCATATTGTATATTGTTATCTAACATATGTATATTGTTATCTGTATATTGTTATCTGTTTGTATATTGTTATCTAACAATATACAAACAACCAGGTGGTTCTACTGGTTTCTGTTTGTACGATAAACGCAAAGACTTCCACTTCAAAATCAATTATATCATAAACTGGAACTCTTGTATGCACAAAAATGTTTTTAGACATATTATACTGGGACAATTAATGCGTAGTCGAAGAATAAACAGTAAAATGGAATATCGATATTTATGCGATTTTCGTTTCCTACAAAACACCATGTCACAGGGTTTTCCCAAGTATTTTTTATGTGACATTATCTACAAATTTTATAAAATAACTGTAACCGATTGCTACCGTTTATATTTAAATAAAACTGATGGAAATATACATACTGGATAGTCACAGGTAAAGCGAGTGATAACTGGTATGGGACCTCTTGAATAGGGTCTATTGTATAATACGTTATGGAAGATTTGCTTCATCTTGTATGATACGGTATGGGGGATGTACATCTACATGTATGATGCTATTAACTGTCTTTAAGGTAAATGGTTTTAGAGATAGACTTTGTAATAATTGTTCTATTAAGTGTCAATATTTAAAGTCTTCTTTAAGTAGAAGCTATGTAATTTTGCTCATTTATACTAGTGAACATATTTCAAACATATTTCAAATATTTACTGTTGGTGATTTTTGATAAGGCTGGATCTCGACAATTATATCTTATATTTGTTTGTGTATGATGTCTGTTTTACATCTTAAAATTTGATACATTCGTATTCTATTTTGCAATATACTGGCTCTCCGGGAGTGTTGTCGCGGCGCAAAGCATGCATAACCGGGGTGAGGGGGCCACAACTCCCCCCGGCCATCTTTTGGTATATTGCGTCCATCCATACCTCTTTTCATTTAGAATATACATATATATATATATATATATATATATATATATATATATATATATATATATATATATATATATATATACAATACAGTGTGTCCAGTGGTGCTATCAGTGCCTAATGGCTATTTCCTCAACCGTTAGTCACAGAGATATACTTCCAATTGCAGAAATATTTTAAATTTTAAAATCTATTATCTTAGAAATAATTGAAATCAATAAATACATTTCTGAAAGAAATACGAAATATACATTTTTATACGGTCCCCCAGTGCTACCAATTATATTTAGGAAAATCATTCTCATACAATTTCATGCAAAATAAAAAAAAATCTTCCTTTTTCGACCAAAATTCACCGAGTTACGAAGCATTAAACTTTATGACTTAAGTCGCTTTTCCACACATAAAAATGTCCCGTTTCAGGCAACCAACCAGTCAGGGACCGTATTGACCATTTCTCCAGACAACTGAGCAATCAGGGACCGACCGTATTAACCATTTCTCAGCACAAAAAGTGCCCCAGCTTTAAACAGCTATACGTCGGTCAATTTTAGTCGTAAAAGTATGATTTTTTTAATTTTGCATAAAATTATATGATGATTTTCCTAAATATAATTGGTATCGGGGACTGTATAAAAATCTATATTTCGTATTTCTTTCAAGAATGCATTTATTGATTTAAACAGTTTCCAAGATAATATATTTTAAAATTTAAAACATTTTTGCAATTGGAAGTGTATCTCTGTGACTAACGGTTGAGGAAATAGCCATTGGGCACCGATAGCACTGGACACCCTGTATATACGAAGGTAAATCATTGTCCATAAGCGAAACAGTTCAGTCAACGTCGACATGCGCAAAGCACAGGAGCACGTCGGAACGGGTATAAAAGGCCTAGAGCAGTTGAGGTAGAATTTCGCTATTGTTGTGATACGGAGCGTTGTTAACACATCAGAAAGGACGAAAGATGTCACAAACATGCCAACTGGGCATGTTTTTGAAGGGACGAATTATTGGAATGCTGGAATCCGGTCAATCCCAAACAGAATCATCTCGAATTCTGAATGTGCTTCAGTGTGTGATCTCCAGACAGAGACAGAAATTCCAGACCACTGGAGATGTTACCCGGCGACCAGTACCAGGTCGGCCAAGGGTAACAACCGCTCGGCAAGACCGATATTTGGTGATAACTGCGCGACGTCAGAGGAACCGTTCTGCCAGTCAACTGGGTTCAGCCCTGACAGCTGCCACAGGAGTCACTGTTTCGAGACAAGCTGTTTACAGGAGACTCCGATAAGTTAGTCTGTATGCCAGACGACCAGCAGTTTGCATCTCCCTGACGTCTGTGCAGAAACACGCGCGTTTACGGTGGAGTTTGGAACATCGGCAGTGGATTGGACAACAGTGAGGCAATGTCATGCTCAGTGACGAGTCCAGGTTTAGCCTGCAAACTGATTTTCGTCGTACCACGATCTGGAGAGAACGTCAACAAATCAGTTCACAATCACAAATCAGTTACTTTGCGACCGAAAATATTATATATATATATATATATATATAATAAAAAGATAAAAATAAAATAAAAGTCATAAGACTAATTTAAAACATGATCAGTGTCATACCCTGGTTCAAAAACAATACGGCGGAAAATTAAGTAAAGAGGATATGAAAGGATATATCAGACTAAAGGAAAACAATGCTTCCATATAAGACAAAATGATCTTAATTTTAGAATTACATATAGGCAAATTGCAAAGAGGCAATTAGAACACAGGATAGACAAGGATTTCTAGCAGAAAATTATGAATTAACTCAACCTTCAATGTCAAACATAAAATATGAATTATAAGAAACAGATAATATAATTGAGTATTACATAGATGCATACTCCAAATATTTTCGTCTTTAGAACTTTCTTTCATTGTATGAACTAACACTGAAGATAAATGAAACAGAAGAGTTAACTGAAAAATACATATTCCATATCAGTAAAAGTAGGGTGCAATTTATCTCACAAGTGAGCACTGCGTTATTGACATTACTTGCAGAAGCTCGTGAATCATTGGGCAACATTTAATTCTACTATGAAGTGAAGTATCTGCTTATCTAGCAATTAATAAAATATGACTAGTATTTATTACTTTCTGTATCCGCGATATAATAGTTTATGATGTCCATTTCAACTAATGAGACTATAGGGAACTTTATACAACATATATGAGCACAAAAAACACAAGCAGCATACGGCTATTTCGAGAATATGCTGATCGGATTTTGAGGTCCAGCGTCTCCTCGAAACAGCTGTATTCTACATTATTGTATTATTTGTGCTTATATACGCTGATCAAGCTTTCTTTATCCTACTCACAAACTGTATTTTACTTATTAATTATGCTATATTCTGCAATAGTTTGATGCTTTGCCTATCTTTCACTTTTGCCTAATTCGTTATCCTAACCTTTTAAATTCTCCACCAAAAGTCTGCAATGATTTATAAACAATAAAGGATGGTCACTTCACTATAGTTAGCCAAATGTGTGCTAGCTTGAATCTGTCATTTCAAAATTATTGAGGAGCTGCTTAATGATTTTTTTAAGAACCCTATATATATATGGCTAAAATACCTCAATTAAAGGATTTGTCCCTAAAAATTGGACTCAACTCTTATTGCAAATTATCGCAACGATGGACAAATATTGCTCTTATAGGACTGATTAGTATATAATAGCTGATATGTGCGATGAGATCACGTAAATATCTATGTCCCACAACTTCTCGGACTTTTAAAGGGACCACAAATTAAGCTCTACCATGTAGAGAACTTCACATTTGTTAAATATTTCATTCTGCACGAAACTGCATAAAATTACAGTGACCAGGTTTATAATCACAGAATCTCCGTACATGACTTGATTTCAACTTTCGGGCTACATGACAGCTCAAACAGCACTCATTTGTTTTTCATAGAGAAAAGATTGTTTTCTGCAAAACTGTCTTACAAAAAACTAAAACATTTTATAAATAACTAAAACTGTTAATAGACATGTACGTCAGTTTTTTTCTGAATTTGAAAGAATTTTTTTCGATTGTTAGTACAATAGCATTTTAATAGAGTAATTTAATGTTCTATTCTTCGTTTTAGACACACTTGACTGAATTTCCTCACCATACTGCAAATATGACTCATCTAAGCCAAGACCGCAAATCCCAAGAAATTCTAAATTAGCTAATTTTCTTTAAACGAATTCCAAAAGAAAGTCAAAAACATCCACTGCGGCATCAAAGAAAATAATAAAGGAAAACAGACCATTAAACTTTTGATTTATTTCAAACATCCTACCGCTTTCCAAGTAGTCAACCAACATCCGTTGCCGCAATGACATTTGATTACTCAATTCAGAAAATGGTTACCTTATTTTTGCCATTTTTTTTTCAGTTTCACTAGCAAATGATTTAGAAACAAAGGAAGATTTTCGTTTGAAGTGATTGGAAAATAAAATAAAGCCTTTATCTCTTAATCAATTGCGAAACGCTTGAAAGACGATATAAACGAAAAACAGTTTTAAGTATTTATTTCTTCGAAAACCGCTCTAGAAAGTTCTCATGATGGGATAGAACGCAAATGAAGCTGTTCAGAAAACTTCATTGTTAAGCCACGCCCTAAATGGTGCTATCAGTCTTTCAGAAGTAAAAATGTGTAAAAACAAAGATTTTGTATTCTAAGAAGTAATAGAATTTGACTTTCTTATCTGGTTTTGAACTTCTGCCACCGATGTCTGTCTGAGGGTATTTCTCAGAATTGCAGATAATTGAACATAATCATCAATCTTTTTAAACAAAAGAAATTTTTTTAAATTTTCGGGGAATAGCTTGAGTTAATGGAGATTATACAGAGCGCGAAAAATGTATAAGGACAACATATAATTGAATGCAAATATATTTTATTTTCACTTTATCAAAATGGATTTTTGATATTTCTGACCTCTAATATGAAATTATACAATAACATTTACAACACATAAAACAACAAATATGAACCTTACAAAAGTTGACCTTATAAATAATATCACTAAAGAAACTATAGAAAAAGTATAAGGACATGTTCTAAATTACTTAACATTTCTCTCAATAATCAAGAAAACAAGATTATTTTTTTTTCAATTACTTGAATAAACCGAGAGGTCATCGATGCTGAAAGTTCTTTTAAAGTGTCTATGGAAATGTTATTCCAAGCTCGTTTGATGACTAACACGAGATCCTATTTACACTTTTTTTTATTATTTTTTTTATTGCGTGCCATTTTTATAAACTTTTCGGACTAGAAGGCCCCATAAATTTCCTATTGAATTCAGATCGAAACTCCTCGCCAGCCAATGAAGTAAATTTACTGAATTAGCTTCAAACCAGTGTTTTGCACTCTTAGATACGTGTATGTAAGCGTTATCCTGTTGGAAAATATAGTCTCCTGAAGTAATTAGTATGGCCTCACGTAACAAATGTTCGCCTAACATATCAATATATGTGTCAGAGTTCATTTTGTAATTGATAGACATTATAGGCGTGGTTTCGTTTGTTGAGAAAGCGCCCCAACTCATTACGGTGACCCCACCGTATTGACGTTTGGAAAAAAATTCTTTGGTTTTAAGCAAATTACACCAAAAATATTGAAAACCATCTGGCCCATCAAGATTGAACTTCTTTTCGTCCGAAACGATTACATCAATCCATTTTGGACAGAGAGAAATGGACTTTTCTGAAAACTCCAGTCTTCTTTCCTTATGTTGCTCTTTAAGAGGCAGACGTGACATTAACTTTCCATACCAAATTTTAGGATGTTTATTCAAAACATTTTAAGCTGTTCGTGTGGAACATAGTAAGTTTTAACTTCATTTGCAGTTTCTTTTTTCTCGCAAGTTCATCTGATAACCACTCTTTTCTGTGGATGAGTTAGAATTTCTGGTCTTCTAGTTCGTTTTTTAATTCCACACATTTCAGGTTCTTTTAGAAAATTATAAACTTAGATCTTTTAATTTTTTTTTTAATTTCATGCCCACGCAATCCACATTCTTTAAAAGCAAGAATTTTCTCTTTTTCAAGTTCAGACAGATGAGTTCCTTTTGACATCATAATAAAATCATGAAGAAATGAGGCAAGTGTGAATTTTGTTTAGAAACCCGGTCTTTATATTTGAAATGGTCATTTTTTGCTTTCAAATATGCAAATTTTACTATAATTTTAGATGGAAAAATAGTTGTCCTTATACTTTTTTCCAAGATCATATGGGTTTAAAATTTATAAAGTAAATTTATACATTATTATTTTTGAAAAATTTAACTAATTTGCATGAAAAAGAACTTCATTTTATCAATATTTTTACTTAAGAAATTTACATACATTTCCGTCTAAAAGATTTCTAGATTTGGCGACTTATCGCTTGTCTTTATACTTTTTTTGCGCACTGTACATTTCATAGGAAAAGCAAATTATTGAAGATAATTTAAATTGGTGGTTAGTGGAAGATTGAAAGTTGAACTTAGCAGTAGTTTATTTTTTATAATTATATCTTCTTGCTAACAATACGATATGTAGAGCATATGTGAAGAATATAGTGCATTTCGCATTTGGTATACCTACGCTAATTGAGCATTCATTTTGAGATTTTTACATGTTTATGTGTGCATAGGTATGTTTGTCCTTATGGAAGCCAGTCTTAGAACTATAGTTCGATTGAAGTTATTTAAATTGAACTATGTTAGATTATTAGAAATGAATTAGTTAGATTATTTAAATTGAGTACAAAAAGCAATGGAATAATTTTTAAAAATCTAAAATGTACTATTCTCGAGAAATTGTACTATTGTTTTTGGTTAAAACTTAAAAAATCACAAATTTTACTTTCATCAAGTAGGCGTATCATATTATCATTGAATATTAGTTACATGACTATTATCATGACTATTTCCCTATAGACTACAATTTTTACTTTTTCCGAAGTGAGCTTGGGAGAATAGGATTGAATATTAGCACAAGCATTTATTTTAATTCACAATGAAAAGAAGACAGTTACTTCACAAACTTCCAAGCATAATGTCACAGCTTTTATTATTAAAGGTAAGTCAATGAGATGTCCAGAGAGAACATCACTTTTTAAAAGCAAGAAATCAGAATTGGCATATTAAAATTGCTCATGAATGTACTGTGTGCAAAATGAACAGGTTTTTAAATATCAAACCAAAATTTTCACTAACAATCGATTTTAATATTAAATTTGGTTTTATTCGGTTGAAAACATTCGATGTACATAAGTTTACACAGGCAAATCCTGGCCGAACCTTAGATAGCTATAATACTAAATTGTAAAGAAAACGAAAAGGCAAGGTGCATAAAAACGTATTGGAAAGGCTAAGAAAAAATATACAACGTAATTAAACACAGGCTGAACTAAAACACAGCAAACAACTGTTTTGGAGAATGGTTTATCTTCACCAGTGCTAAACTAAATGGAATATGAATTATAAATAGCTACTAACCTTTAGGCAATTATAAATGGTTACACACCTTCATGTGATATTATAAATGGCTACTCACTTTCATGCAATTATAAATGGCTATTCACCTTCATGTAATTATAAATAGCTACTCACCTTCATGCAATTATAAATGGCTACTCACCTTCATGCAAATATAAATGACTGCTCACATTCATGTAATTATAAATGGCTACTCACCTTCATGTAATTATAAATGGCTATTCACCTTCATGCAATTATAAATGACTACTTACCTTCATGTAATTATAAATGGCTACTCACCTTCATGTTATTATAAATGGCTACTCACCTTCATGTATTTATAAATGGCTACTCACCTTCCAGATATTTGATTTTGCAAATATAATTCCAATTCAACTATAGCACTTCTCTTTTGCCAAAAATGTATAAAACTTACCTATGTTATTACCTCACCTGAAAAAAAAAGGTTCTCATGTAATAACAAAAACCTTCGTGAAGAAATGCAAAAAATAATATTTCCTATCATAAGAGATTAAAATGGCTTTTCTCTCATAATCCTTAATATAATGGAGAGCACCTGCAGAATTTATCTTAAGAATATAATTTTGTAAAAGTGATAATTCCTGCCTCATATTTTTAATTGATTGAGCTGTTATTTACAGTTTTAGTTCCAAATCTCTATTCTCTGTACACAAAGTTTCAATGTTAACAAGGTTTTCATTAATTTACTTTATGGAAGTACTGGGAATTAGTTTATTCAAATTATTTATTTTCTTCTTGCAGCTTGACACTTGCGTATAATTTATTCCAAATTATTCCGTGATCGTACGGAAAAAAAATTCCCCCAGGCAACTAGTAATTTAAATTTACAATTACCCTGAAAACAGTGATCGTATAAATTTCTGAAAAATACGGATTTACATTTTATTTATTCGGTATACAGAATAGCGATTTGCTTGTCTTAAAACATTTACACATTTTATTTGTAAATTGGAAACATGCGTTTGCGAAGCAAATTCAGATTTTATTTTAATTACCTGAGGAATTCACTGCGACTCAACTTAAATTTTGATACTGAGAATTTTGTTTATTATTCCTAATATAGTTGAAAGTTTTATGATGTTTTAAAAAATATGTGCATACACTTGGAATTTTAAATAAAATTGATCATTATGTATACTAATACTTTTTCTTTTTATCTTATCAAACTTTGGTCTAATTGGTAGTGCGTTACACATAATTGAATAAAATTTAAATACTACATATTTATTTTATTATATATATATATATAATAAAATATTATATATATATATATATATATATATATATATATATATATATATATAAATATATATATAAATATATATATATATATATATATGTAATATATATATATATATATATATATATATATATATATATATATATATATATAAATATATATATATATATATATATATATATATATATATATATAAATATATATATATATATATATATATATATATATATATATATATATATATATATATATATATATATATATATATATATATATATATATTTATATAAATATAAATATATATATATATATATATATATATATATATATATATATATATATATATATATATATAAATATATATATATATATATAGGGTGCATATAAACTGTTTTGACAAAATAAGAGGGGTGATAGTACCCATCAAGACAAACAATATTTAGTATGGAACATAGGGTCGCATTCCACTCTGAATGCCAGAAAAGAGCAATTTCGAAACACGTCCAACAAGCACAAGTCGCCACTTCGGACGACATAGCTGTCTGCCGGAGAAAAAGTATCACATCTCCAGAACATCACCGTCACTTCATGCAATCCGACACTTCTTGAATGCCACATATCCGGACGATGGATTGGACGTAGTGGACCTATGACTTGGCATCCACGCTCACCTGACCTCAACCAAGGCTATCTAAAACAAGGCTCGGACATCTAGGAATCATGGGATACGTGACGTCACCCGCGGAGGGATATGCAATCACTACGAGTGTACGAAAGTGTATGGAAGTTACAGGAGTGACTTTCAAAAATTCATACTTTTAAATAAAAAAAATAATTTAAATATGTGCCCACTTGGATTATAGTGTCTATTGCAAACAAGACTTCATAAATGGTGAGTTATTTTTTATTTTGTCTTATTTTATGCATGCAATTTTAACATTTTTGTAACACATAGCACGTGTAGCGCCTAATGTTGCTATATCTGTACGAATAGTCTTATATCTTGAGAAAAGTACTCTTAATTCATGTTTAATATTGCCTGAATGACTTGTTATTCATCACTGAACCTTGCATTTTAAGCATAAATTTATTATAGACTTTTGTGAAATAAATATTTGCTTTTTTTGTTGAGATCGTTAATCGTACATTTTTTAGACTTTAGAAAGACAAAATCTGTTACAAATTACTCCTTACATCATGATATGTTATTTTAAGTTAATCTAAAGTATCAATGAATCAAATTGCAGCCTTGCTAAATCATATAATTATCGAAATAGCCATAATAAATCATAGAAATATCGAAAGAGCCTTCATAAATCATAGAACATAGAAACTGTATTACAAATTAAATATACGCAATATGCCTTTGTATAATTGTTTAAGAAATAAAGCATGGGGGGGGGGGGGGGGTATCTGTGATCATTGCATAATGCATTCACACCTAAATTTTCATATTGATGTTTGTATTTATTGTTGAATTGTCAGGCTTTTGTTAAAAATAATTACTTTTGTGCTGTGTTTATTAGTTATAACATAATATTAATTGAATTTGACTGAATTGTTAGATGGGTTGAAATAATGCATGTCATATATATTGGTGTGGTGCGGGGGGGGGAATCTCAGAGTATGTGTAAATAAAGTTTATTGAAGCCTACTTAGATGTTTTGATTTTACTTGTGGAGGGGGGGGGATCCCAGAGTATGGGTAAATAAAGTTTATTGAAGCTTATTTTGATGTTTTGATGTTACCTGCGGGGGGGGGGCGGCGGAATCCCAGATATGCTCGTCCCAGATATGTACGTTCCCTCCGATGCTGCGGTTGAGTTGTCAATGTCCGGGCCTCTTATTCTAGGTGGCCTTGCCTCAACCCACTGGACTTCTTCTTGGGGCACATAAAATCATTGGTGTATAGGACGCCTGTGGACTCCGTAGAAAATCTCGTCGCGATAATCATTGTTGCAGCGGATAGGATAAACACTACACCAGATGCCTTCGAGAGAGTGCGCAACTCGTTCATTCGCCGGTGTAAATTGTGCAACTGCACCAAGTCTTTCTCTGGTGTAAATAAATGGGATTGTGCAGCTTATGTTTAAGTTAATTCTCTTAATTTTCACTGTTGAATCTTTATGCTTTTCTGGCACTTACAGTGGAATTCGACCCTAGTTTCCATTGTAAATATTGTTCGTCTTGATGGGTGCTATTACCCCTCTTATTTTGTCAAAACAGTTTATATACACCCTGTTATATATATATATATATATATATATATATAGGCTAAGATATATATATATATATGTATATTTAGACTATATTGCAAAGACTGAGAAAAAAATACAACGTAATTAAACACAAGCTGAACTAAAATACAGCAAACAACTGTTTTGGAGATTGGATTTTCTTCACCACTGCTAAACTAAATGGAATATGAATTATAAATAGCTACTCACCTTTAGGCAATTATATATATACATATATATACATATATATATATATATGTATGTATATATATATATGTATGTATATATATATATGTTTATATATATATATATATTTTTTTTTTGCACGTCCACGTATCATTCATTCCTCCCTTATTTTATAATCCAAGTAAACAATTATTTTTATTGACTAGCAGCACCATTTATGTTTATAACCTTTTAAATCAAAAATAGATTTAGGACCTTTATTCGTGCTGTTCCAACTTTTTGTCTCTCCAGACAGTACAAAAGATCTCCACCCCACCACCCTGATTGACTTAAAAGAGTGAATCTTTTACGCATATAGTGTCTGCACGGGACAAAATCTAACATAGTTGGATTCATATTTGAATTTTATAATACAAGTAAACATTTATTTTTATTGACTAGCAGCACCTTTTATGGTCATAACATTTTAAAGCAAACATAGATTTATGAATTTTATTTGTGCTGTTCCAACTTTTTGTCTCTCCAGACAGTACAAAAAATCTTCACCCCACCCCCCCATGTTTGACTTAAAAGGGTGAATCTTTTAAGCATAAAGTGTCGGCACGGGACAAACCCTAACGTAGTAGGATTCGCATTTGAACTTTTGATCAATTTTTCATATCGGAAATTTTCAGCAGAATTTCATATAAGAAGCTGAGATTTCAGACACAAAAAAACTCTACTTTGATACGACCTCGTATCTGAGACTCTCTTTCAAGCATATATAACGTGTAATATATTACGTGTATTTTCAGGCATGAACACGTATCTAAAAATGTTTTTTAAAAACACGAATTGGTGTCTGTAATACAGATTAAAATAATTCAACTAAATTCTATTTACACTGTTTGGAATACAAACAGACGAAACGCCACAGTCGTGAATTATTTATTCTTAATCACCATTTCTATATCAATGTAAAACAAAATAAAAATTTCTTTTTACATTATTTCACAGAAAATAATTGCATCATAGCGTTGAGCTAAAGATGACTGCTGTTCAAGGTATTTACTACTGACTTATAAGCGTTCGCTACACTAGAATGAATTACAGGGCATTAAAAAATAAGCACCCACTACATAAATACCAATACAGATATCAACAATAAATTAAGAAATAGGCCGTTACATTTTGTTTCAATCCAAATTCTTTAGTTTCTAGTCATGTGTCGTCGCGTTCAACAATCTGACACCTATGCGTATGAACGTTAACGCCACCCAATCTATGATGTCAACTTTCACCGGAAAAACGTCGACCGAAGACAAAAGGGAATCAAAATCTCAATTCTTATGATTTGAGTTGAAAAATAACAGAAAATCAAAATGTAAAGTAATTTTTAAAAACTTTCCGCTAAAAGGCGAAAATATAATACACCCATAATTTTGTCAAACCACAGAATTGTGTTAAACTTTCTTTTTTGGATGCGGGAGAATAAAAAGGAAATATACATAAGCATGCACGTTTCGATTTATCTAAAAATAATAAATAAATGTAAAGGAAATGACCAACGGATTTGGTTCAACGATCGTTAGAAATAACGTTTTTAGATCTTTTCATTGATGCCGGGATAAAAACCATGTGATAATATTTTTTATCCTTGAGAAACCGATTTGCGTGAAAATCGTACATTAACACGAAATAACTAAAATATAATTAGACTTTTAGAAACATTTTGACGAGAAAAATTTATCCAAGTTCCTGAAGTACCTCTCTATTAAATTTTGTCTCCGTCTGAAACTTCCATTTTTGGCTACAGACGATACAGTCGCTCATCCTGTCATATTGTTTTATTATGTCAGATGTATTTCCTTTTTACTCCCAAGCACTAGCATCGATTTGTGTGAACCACAGGGTGGTCCGAAAGGTCTTAAATAAACTTTAAGGGTAGGTCATTTATACAAAGACAAGCCCATGTTGCATAGGAACACGTGACCGCAAACGCAACCGTGGGATCTATAGATGCAGAAAGAACAAAAAGAATGGAATGCAAATACTATAATACGGGATTTTAGGACATAACAATTACAAGTCTCAATTACAATTGTTTATCAGAGTATTAAAGTAGGTGTTCAGCGTTCTCGACATCCGCAGATATGTCTGTCTGGCAACGCCGACTCGTCGATTGTCAGATGCGTTCAAAGATGCCAGAACGTTTACGGACACGTGCTGCTGCTTCAACGAGTCTATCGACAAGGTCAGTGTTAGATGTTACAGTGTAATCTCGTAAATACGGCTTTTGGGACAAGGCCACAGGAAGAAGCCAATGAGGGACAAGTCGGAGGACTGTGGTAACCAACTGATGGGGCATTCTGAGCCGGTCCATCTTACAGGAAAGGTCATATTGAGATAGTTCTGCACTTCCTGGCTGAAACATGAACATCTGCTTTATTACTATGATAAACAATTGTAATTGATGCTTGTAACAGTTATATTTAATAAATATGTGTTGTATTATCTGCATTCCTTTCTTTTTGCTTCTTCCTGCATCTATAGCACAGAACAGTAGCGTTTGCGACCACATGTTCCTATACATAACGGGCTTGTTTTTGTATGCCTCACCTATAAAAGTTTATATAAAAGACCTTTTGGACTATCCTGTATAAAGCAAGTTATTTTTGCTATTCCAACGGAATAACACAAGTTCTATCTTTTCTTATAAAACAAAATGTGCAAAGCGTCGCAAACGTAGACACATAATATCTTTCTAACTTAACTATTCATTATACGACAGTAACAATGTTTAAATCTAGAATAAACTAGCAAACACATAAATTCCCTTTTAAACCGAAGAAGCAAAATTTAAAATACAAAACAAAAAAAGTTGTAACAGGAAGATCTCATTACGTTAACTTTCCCGTTCAAAATTCGTGAATACAAATCCGTATGGGTTGCCATGACAACGGTACATTCAAAGTAGTTTCAAGACTTTTCAGAATGCTGGAAATATGTGACGCAATTTTTTGAAATGTGGTCAGTATTTTAAATATTTATGAAGCCGTCGTGAAAATGGAATTTTAAATACTATCCGCTATTTAAAGAGATAGATAGTAAAAAGCGACTTACCCTTAAAAATTACGTAGACAGAGAAAAACATGTTTGTTGTTAAGCCCCAGAATTTTAAAACAGTGACAGTTTAAAACTTTACACAGTTCTTGAAAAATGCAGACGCGATATTATTTAGAAGAAATATATTTACTTAAGAGAAGAAATCCTTATTCCATATTAACACTTTACAACTTAGTTGAAAAATGTTTATGACTATTGTTCATTCAATCTGTCTGTCTGTCCGTTAGCATGATAACTGCCGTAAAATTCACTTTATCAAAATGAAATTGTAGAATGCTGTTCAGATTGTCTGTGGGACTTATGGGAATATAAATGAATAATATCACCCAATTAGTCTTGGATTGAACCCGGGTTGAAAGCATGAAATACATTGAACCCCATGAGACTTAATTTTTCAAACATTTTTTAAGCGAATTTGAAATTCACAAATTGCTTCAAAAGTTTTAAGAAATATACAAATTATCCAAAAAAAATTAAAAAAAAAATTCGGTAAAATATATTCGGTAGTTTTTTAAATAAAAATTAAAATAATAATTACATCCATATCCTATGAAAAGATCGCGTGACCCACTTCAAAATAAAATATGGCATCCATCTTGTGTCAAAATCGTGATTTTTAAAGTTTCTAATTTATATTTAGTGTTGTATCCTTTCTAAAACCGTTTTATTTTTGCTTAATTTCTGTGCATGTATCTTCTGAAACAGCGCAGTTACAATATATTTGAGTTTAAATGATTAATGCCATCCATCCTGTGTCAAAATCATGTTTTTTAAAGTTATTTTTAATTTATATTTAGTGTTGCATCCGTCCTAAAACTGCTTTATTTTTAATTTTTTTTTCTGTGCATCTATATACTGCGACAACGCAATTACAATATTTGTGAATTTAAATGATCATCAAACATTGATTATTTCTACAACGAAGCCTGATTTTCACGTATGGAGAATGCAAACAGATCAAGATGCAAGATGAGTTTATAAGAATTGCTGAATTTCTTTAGCGCAAAATTATCTAGCTCTGAAGTCTGCAATATAGCTAATATAAATGAAACATTCATGGATTTTACATAGAAAAGCAAACGATTATATTTCCTTCTCGATGAAGATTAAGCATGGAGTTACACAGTACTTTCACCATCATAATTTCAAGTTTTTATGTAAAATAAATTTTTGTATTATTGTGATAATTTTAAAAATAAAGCCGCTGAATGAAAGGAATGGAAAAAGGCTTATGAATGAAATTTTCACTGCTTTTATATAGAAAGCTAGCCGATTTATATTTCGATGACGTTATTTGAATAAAGCTTATTTATTTTTGATGAAGTTTACAAATGTATAAATTGTAGTATTGTGATAATTGTAAAAATATTACCGACGGATGTATTGCATTTTAGAGATGTTTAAATAAAATTGCATTGCAGTTGGAAAGTGTTTCATAATCAATGCTTCATGAATTATTGATCTTGTTAAATTTATAATTTCACGTAAATGGAAATAGTGCTCCAGTAATTGTAGTGCGAAAGTTGCTTCCATGGAGTTTGAGTGATAGAGATAAAACTCCTACGAAAGAAACGGTTAAAAATGTCATAACGCTTTGAAAATTAAATATAGGTGGCGCTAGTGTTAGTAGAGGGCCTTTTGTTTTTGTTTGACACAGAATTGATTATTAATTTCCTAATATACATAATGTATAAGGAAAATTTTGTGACGGGGTCAAAAATTCGAATTCGAGTTTTTGACGGAACGCATGTTTCAAGCAACCTTAATCACGAATCGAACATTTTTGAAGTGATGTCTATGGGTGTGTGTGTGTGTGTGTGTGTCAGTGAGTTTGTGGAGACGATGTCTCACGACCGAATGGGGCGATTCGAAAAACATTTGGTACAAAAATCACAATCCGTGGATACTGGAAGCCTATTGTTTTAAAAAACAATCGAATGTTCAGAACCCCCTAAATTTTCGAGTGAAATTTTGAAAAAATGATCAAAAAATCAAAGCCTTTAATAAAGTTACGTAAATAGATATCTTTTATGCAATTTTTCCTTAGAAAACGATTGACATAAACGTTAGAACGCTAGCATGAACCGTTCTCGAGATATTGCACATTTTAAAAATAAATTTATCAACAAATCCCATAAACTAAAAAAAAAATATTAACTGTTGCGAAACATGTTTACTTTTCATATGTAATACCATGCGATAAATTTGGTGACATCATTCTCGTGGATCTAGCTCGTTCCATTCATAAGAAAAGAGACTTTGAGTAATGCTTTTGTATTGGTACGCCAATAGTCATTTATCAGCTGTAAGAATAACTTATTTCTCCGTCCAAAACATTTGGCGAAATTTTGGCGACGAATTTAGCGGAATGTCGCCAACTTGGCGACATTTTTGAATGCCATATCTTGGAAAGAATATAAGTATCTACCATAAGAATAACATTTTTTTTTAACTGTAAATGTAGTAAATTCATTGCATTATATAAGGAAAGTCATGTGTTGCTCACATCAGATTTTTTTTTAATAAGATTCCCTAATTATCAATGTAATTAATCGGTATTTTTTCACTGTTTTAGAACATGTTTCAGAATATAGGGAAACAAAAATAAATTTAAACGTAAAATAATTTTGAATAATTGGGAATATTCCTTATTATTTCAGTTCCAATTTACATTGCGATACTAATTTATTTCTTCGAAACTGACAATTTAAATAAATATTTTGGACGTTTCGCCTTAGAAATAAATACATGCAATACAGGGGCACTCATCTTATCCCTGCGTCACCTGAATTATTGTCTCAAATCACATTGGCATCTTCTCAGTATGGAACTTTTACTCATTATCTTTACCAGCATGGTTGCCCCGCATCAGGCGTCTATATCATCTTTTACGCCTATGACTTCAGACGTCGTGTCGATGTGGAGACGACCACAATTTACTGAAGGGAACAAACTCATTTGAGACAAATTTAAAATTTATACATTTCAGAAGGCTGTTTTTTCAACCACTCATTCTCAATCCGTTCATTTGTTGATAGGTCTATTAAAAAGGAATGAAGCCATTTTTTCTTCCGAAATTACACAACCGACTGAAACCAAATCTAGTACAGATCTTGCGTAAGTAAATAAAATATTTGTCTGTCTGTGCTTCTGTCTGTCTGTGTTACCTGCAGCTGAAAATCTAAGCTTTGGACAGCAATGAAATTTGCTACAGAGGTGCTTCGCGTCCTCGTAATATGCACATCTGCTAGATTCTTCGAATAAAAATTCGGGACATTTTGAATAATTTAAATTGGAATTAGTTTTTTAATCATTTTATGTTGAAGCACGATCTTAAGTGATTTTCATACAAATAGACCCCTTGGTGATCGAAATATATCACATAGTTTCCATCTTGACGTATCGGAAATATCAAAGAACGTTCTTTCTAACGATCTTTTAACCGAATCCGTAAGAAAATTCCTCAATATTTATCTATTTGTTATCAAATACATCGGAATATGCATGTTTCATTTTCTTATCTTGCCACATACGAAAATGGAAATTTAGCTAATTACTCATCTAACTTTTGATAATTCAACCACACTCAATTCAAATGTAGAATTTTACATGAACGCGGATTTTGTTTTCCTTTTGTATTTTTATTTATTTCCCTAATTACGTAATTTAATGTATCGGGAATCTATATTAAAGAGCTCGAAAATTCGAATTTGAGTTTTCGACAAAAGAGCATTTTTTAAATATCCCTGAACACGAATCAAATGTTTCTGAGGCGATATCTGTGTGTGTATATGTCCGTGAATCTGTGGAAGTAATATCACACTAAGGAATGGAACGTTTCGAACAAAATTGGGTGCAACTATTAAAATCTCTGGATACTGGAAGGCTGTTGATTCTGAATCGAGTTTAATGTTGGGAAGATCCCTAAATTTTTGAAGGAAAATTTGAAGAATACCATTAAAAATCATAACCTTTTTTAACGTTACCTAAATTATCATTTCTTGTGTAATTTTTCATTTGAAAACGAATGATATATATTTTACAACGTTAGCATGAACTGGTTTCAAGATTATTGCATGTTTTTCTAATAAAATAGAAATATTACATAAAGTAAAAAAGTATTAAATATTGTGTACTTCACTTTTCATGCAATACGTTCACTTTTCATGCAATAGTATGTGACAATTTGTTAAAATCATTCTCGTGTTAACGTCATTCTCTAATTCATTCGATTCACGAGAAAAGGCATTAGTATAATAGTTTTGGAATTTTACGACCAACAATTCGCAAATATTCATTTATGTATAAGAAAAGCTTTTCTCTCCGTCTGTATATAACGCTTAGCGATCAATTTGGCGAATTTGATGACTAATTTAACAAAATATTTATTATTAAACAGACATAATTATTAAAATATTTTATTATATTAATTATATTGCTTATTGCGGATGCTATTAATATTAATAACTGGCAATTTAACGCTGCGCGATATATATGTTAATAAGGTACTTTTAAATAGTTTTACATGTTGTCATCCAGAGAAGAGTTTGTACAATTCAACGTTAAAAACATTGTGCGGTTAATTTTATATATTTGTTTTACTTTCCTTATATACATAATGTATAAGAAAAGTATTGGGATGGGGTCAAAAATTCGAATTCGAGTTTTCGACGGGAGAGCACGTTTCAAGCATCCCTGATCACGAATCAAACATTTTTGAGGTGATGCTTGTGTGTGTGTGTGTGTGTCTGTGTGTGTGTGTGTGTGTGTGTGTGTGTGTGTGTGTGTGTGTGTGTGTGTGTGTGTGTGTCAGTGAGCCTGTGGAGACGATATCTCACGAACGGATGGAGCGATTCGAGTGAAATTTGGTACAAAAATCACAATTCATGAATACTGGAAGCCTGTTGTTTTTAAACGCAATCGAATGTTCAGAACTTACCTAAATTTCCAAGTGAAATTTTGTAAAAATCATCAAAAAATCAATATCTTTAATAAAGTTACACAAATCAGCGTTTCTGGTGTAATTTTTTCTTAGAAAACGATTGACATAAATTTTAGAACGCTAGCATAGACCGTTATTGAGATATTGTACATTTTTCAAAAAGCTTTATCAAAAATCCCATAAATTAAAAAAATATATATTAACTGTTGAGAAACATGTTCACTTTTTATATGTAATATCATGCGATAAATTGGGTGACATCATTCTCGTGGATCCAGCTCGTTCCATTCATGAGAAAAGATACTTTGAGTAATACTTTTGTATTTGAAAACCAATAATCATTTATCTGCTATATGAATAACTTATTTCTCCATCTATAACGCTTTGTGAGATTTTGGCGACGAATTTGGCGGGATGTCGCCAACTTGGCGACTATTTTAAATATTGCCAAATTAACGAAAATCTCGCCAAATGGATATAAATGACGCTAAATCAATGAAAATAAAGACTAATTGACGAAAATTCAATATCTTGGAAAGAATATAAGTATCAACTATAAGAATAACCTATTTTTTTGCTGTTAAAGTAATAAATTCATTGCATTATATAAGGAAAGTCATGTGCTGCCCACATCAGATTTTTTTTACTGTAAAATAAATAAATTATTTTCACTACAATGAAAACCTTGTGCTGTTCACAGCACATAATTTAATTTATATAATCAGGTGCAAATTGAAGATTTTGGCAAATATTATAAACGCAAAGGATTGTAGCTAAATTTAGTACAAAAAAGGAAAGTTAAATATCTATGTATATACACTGATATCATTTTATCATTTTTTTAATATGTATCTGTATTGTGGTCAGGATGAGAAGGCAAATTTTGAAATACTTTGTGCGTGACACAACCGTCAAAATCTCGAATTCCATCATTTTAGGGGGAACAACATTCATTTGCACAATCAGCACGACAATGTATATAAACAAACATTTATGTACTTTCATTTTTAAAACGTTATATTAATTTTGCATTTAAAAACAAAATTATACATAAATATACCAAAATTTGCACTCGTGGCATATTCAAACATTATATTAATTTTGCATTAAAAACAAAGTTATACATAAATATCCCCCGGTCGTCCAAATAGTTGCTCAAGTCCTATGGATGAGTCGGACGGCCTGGGTTTTCCACATAAATATCCCAAAATAAGCGCTCAAGTCATGTTCAAAACTTTATATTAATTCTGCACTTTTAAACAAAATTATACATACATATTCCGAAATAAGCACACGAGTCATTTTCAAAACGTTATATTAATTTTGCACCTCAAAGCAAAATGATACATAAATATAACAAAATAAGTCGTATTCAAAATGTTACATCAATTTTGCACTTAAAAACAACATTATACATAAATATCCCAAAATAAGAACTCGAGTCGTATGTAAAACGTTATATTAATTTTGCATTTAAAAACAAAATTGCATAAATATATCAAAATAAGCATTTCAGTCATATTCAAAACATTATATTAATTTTACACTAAAAAACAGAAGTATACATAAATATTCCAAAATAAGCACTTGGGTCATATACAAAACGTTTTATTATTTTTGCACTTAAAAACAAAATTATACATAGATCCAAAATAAGAACTGAAGCCATATTCAAAACGTTATATTAATTTTGCACATAAAAACAAAATTATATATACATATCCTGAAATAAACACACGAGTCACATTCAGAACTTTATATTAATTTTGCACCTCAAAGCAAAATTATATATATATATATATATATATATATCCCAAAATAAGCACTCGAGTCATATTCAAAACGTTATATAAATTTTGCACTTAAAAACAGAAATATACATAAATATCCCAAAATAAGCACTTAGATCATATACAAAACGTTATATTAATTTTGCACTTATAAACAAAATTATACATAAATCCAAAATAAGGAGTCGAGCCATATTCAAAACGTTATATTAATTTTGCATTTAGAAACAAATGTATACATAAATATCCCAGAATAAGCACTTATGTCATTTACAAAACGTTATATTAAATTTGCATTTAAAAACAAAATTATACATAAATATACCAAGAAAAACACTCGTGTCATATAGAAAACTTTATATTAATTCTGCTCTTAAAATCAAAATTAAACAAAACAAATCCGAAATAAACACTCAAATCACATTCAAAAGATTGAAAAATGCTCAGAAATCCAGAATCAATAATGTCAACCAACACAGATGGAAATAAAGGTTTGCGCTTGTTGCAGGGGTAATGAAATAACGCGAAAAGGAATCATTTCTTACAGCAAACATTCAGATGAAAAACGCAACTGCTGATATTTGAGGAATTGCGAACAGCGCAATTTTTATGATTTTCTGATTCATGCAACTCCCCGAGAAAATTTTCTAATGAAAGATAAGCACTCAAGATGTATTAACGGCTGCTATGAAATATGTGTTGTCATGGTAAAATATTTATATGTGAAGATAATTCGGAATTGTAAATCAAACGTTAAGTTTACAGTAGAATCTAAACGAAGCTCCTGAGTTTCCTTCCATGATAGTATGCTAAAAAAAATCTGATGTGGGCAGCACACAACTTTCCTTATATAATGCAATGAATTTACTACTTTTACAGTAGAACAAAAATAGATTATTTTTATAGTAGTTATTTATATTCTTTCCAAGATATTGAATTTTCGTCAATGAGTCGTCATTTTCCATGTCGCATCATCAATGAGTCGTCATTGATTTAGCGTCATTTTTATCCATTTGGCGAGTTTTTCGTTAATTTAGCAACATTTAAAAAAGTCGCCAAGTTGGCGACATTCCACCAAATTTGTCGCCAAAATCTCGCCTAGAGTTATGGACGAAGAAATAAGTTATTCTTACAGTAGATAAATGACTATTAGCGTTCAAATACAAAAGTATTACTCAAAGTATCTTTTTTCATGAATGAAACGAGCTAGATCCACGAGAATGATGTCACCCAATTTATCGCATGGTATTACATATGAAAAGTGAACATGTTTCTCAATAGGAAATTTTTTTTTTATTTTATATGGCTTTTTGATAATTATTTTGAAAAATGTGCAATATTTCGAGAACGGTTTATGGTAGCGGTCTAAAATTTATGTCAATGGCTTTCTAATGAAACATTATATAAAAAATGTCTATTTGCTTAATGTTATTAGCGGTTTTGATTTTTTGACAATTTTTTCAAAATTTCACTTGAAAATTTAGGGGGGGGGGGGGTTTCTAAACATTTGATTACGTATAAAAACAATAAGCTTCCAGTGTTTACGGATTGTGATTTTTGTACCAAATTTCGTTTGAATCGTTCCATTCGTTCGTCAGTTATCGTCTTTACAGACTCACTCACATACACACACACACACACACACATACTTTCACACACACATACACACACAGACATCACTTAAAAAATGTTTGATTCGTGATCAGGGATGATGTAAAAGTGCTCTCCCGCCGAAAACTCGAATTCGAATTTTCTACCCCGTCACAATACTTTCCTTATACATTATGTATATAAGGAAAGTAATAATTATATTTACCACCTCATACAATTGCATAGAGAAATTGTGCTATATCGAAATTGTTCGAATTTGATTTTTAATTATGTTTTAAAACTCCCTGTATTCATTTAAAATATTTATTCGTCTGCATGTGTGTGCATTTATACCAAATTTTATCTGCATTACGTTTATTGAATTCGTTCATATAGATCTATCTTCTTGAAGCAAATTAAGTAAATTCTCCTCGAAACAAATCAAGTAAAATTAAGTTTGACATTGTTGTGTCTCCCATATTTTAAATTTTATAGTTTCTGCAACAGCCTTTAAACATTCCTTTCAACAATTTTTTCATTTTCTAGGATGATCAAATAATGGTTGCTTTCGGCAACTTCCATTGAATCTTGTTTGTCATTTGACTTCCTGGATTCTTCCGTCCTATCGATTATACATCAGCTTTATCTCAATAATAATGTCTATTATCTAAAAATGTATACAAGAGGTATTTCAGAAGTTCGACCTACTTATAATTTCATAGTTCTTTTTTTTTCAGCAGCTTTCAAAAATGAGTTTAACAGTGCTTTTCTTTTAGATTGATAAAAATGTATTATTTTCTATAACTTCCGGTGTAACTTTTATTTCATTGGGCATGATGACATCTTTTACCCTGATCAGTCACATGGCTATGTTATCTCAATATTGTCTACTAGAAAGTATGCCGTATATGACGGAATTAAGAATTTCCAAAGCATTGCCTTCCCTGTAGTGTTATTTTTATCAATTTGGCGACATTTTTATCAATTTGGCGATATTTTCCTCGATTTGACGATATTTTAAAATGTCGCCAATTTTGCGACATCCCGCCAAATTTTTCGCCAAGCATTACGGACGGGCAGAAAAACGGGTTATTCATATAGTCGTTTGTTATGTTATTTACAAGATATTGAATTTTCATCAATTAGTCGTCATTTTCATTGATTTAGAATTAATTTTATCAATTTGGCGACATTTTCGGAAATTTAACAGCATTAAAAAAGACTCTCAAAGTTGACGATATGCCGCCAAAATTTGTCGCCAGAATTTCGCCTAGCGTTATAGACAGAGAAATAGGTTATTCTTATAGTAGATTCCTATATATTTTCCAAGATATTGAATTTTCATCAATTAGTTGTCATTTTTACCAATTTGGCGATATTTTCGTCAATTTAGCAGCATTTAAAAAATCACGCCACGTTGGCGATATTCAACCAATTTTTACACCAAAATTTCGCCAAGCGTTACCCAGAGATGGATAGGTGAACATACACATAAATCAAGGTGTTTATATTATAAATTACCTCTGTATAACAGAGGAATTTAAGAGATTTGACCTTGTTATGACTCACAGATTCAGCATATTATAGATTTTTGCAGCAACTTTTAAAAATGTAGTTGACACATTTCTCGTTTCTAAGGTTGATTAAAGAATGCTTTCTTTATTTAATTTCAGTTGAGTCCTTAATTTAATATGACTTCTCAGACATATTCTGACGTCATCTACTCTTTTATTAACAATGTACCAATTTTATCTCAATATCAATACACAGATGGATCTGCACCTTATAAGCATCCCTGAATACGGATCAACCACTCTTTCAATGATGTCTCTATTTATGTCTGTGAGTTTGTGATCTCAATAACCCTCGAACTAAATTATTTTGAATACAATTCGCTATTATTCATTCAATCGATTCATTCAATCGATTTATTCGATAGTTTCAATCGATGAACATCAGTGGCTAATTTTCAAGGTGTGAGAATTAGGAGACGTCTCTTAACGTTTTTGTTTTGAAAAATATTATTAAAAAAATTATGTAGCATAATTTAATTTAATTTCTTACCTTTCCTATATAGTATATAATATAATGTATCGGAAAAGTATTGTGACGGAGTGAAACACTTTAATTCGAGTTTTTGACAGAAAAACACGTTTCTAGCATCTCTGACAATATCTCACGAACGAATGTAATGTTTCGAATGAAATTTGATGCAAAAATTACAATCAGTGAATATTGCAAGCCTATTGATTTTAAACGCAATCGATTGCTTGGAATATCCCCAAATTTTTAAAGAAATATTTGAAAAATTATCAAAAATTCAGAACCTACATTAATATTAAGAAAATATTCATGTTTTATTCAATGTTTTATTAGAAAAAAATGAATAAACTTTAGAACCCAAGCACGGATCGTTCTACAGATATTGAACATTTTTCAAGTAAATTTATCAAAAAATCGAAGAAAATTAAAAAAAAAATTAACTATTGAAAAACATGTTCACTTTTCATATGTAATATTATGCAATAAATTTGTTAACACCATTCTCGTGGATCTAGTTCGTTCCATTCACGATGAGAAGATACTTTGGACAATACGATATTTCTGATATATTCTTGAGAGTATGGCAGTGCCATTTAATGAAAACAAATCCACTATTTCTATATTTCTGTGTAATATGTGCTATTAAAATTTGATGTAAATACATCACTTTTAAATCACCCTGTACTTCAGAATTCGCTGGGTACACGTACATACACGTAAATCGCTGGGTACACGTACATTCTAGCATGATAGTATTGATATTAGGATCTCCGTAAAGCTAAGTACACAGTATTTGTGTATAAATCTCTCAAAATAGAATATTTACTCCTATTCAGGAAAATTGCAAAAGAAACAAAATGTAACAAATTGGATAAAACTGTCAACCAATCCTGACTGGGAAAAATAGAAAATATATTTGCAGAGATAATGAAATAACTCGAAATGGAATGAATCATTTTTTATCCCAAACATTTGGCATGAAAACCAGTCCCGTCCCACAAATACATGAGGAAACAAGTGTGGAGATGTTTTTGTGCATTTCTGATACATATCTCCACAAGATAAAATTCCAACAAAAGATAAGGTCTCTGAACCGAGAATTGCATTTTTGGTTGCTGTAAAATATGTTTCGCTCTGATGAAATATTTTTTCCTGAAATATTGTAGACGTAAGCTCGATTTCGTTTACAATCCTGGGAATATACAGGATTCCTTGGAAAGTCCTTAAAACATAAGCACCTCAATTACTCTGTAAAGAAATATCATTAAATGTACACGTTAGGTCCATCTATAGTAAAGTGATTTAGCCCATATGATTTATATATATACACATAAATAAAGAAATAAATAAATAAATAAATAAATAAATACATAAATAAATAAATATATATATATATGTATATATATACAATATTTAAGAATATAAAGGATAATAATAAGAGATATTGAAGTGAAATAGTATATATGCGCAAAACAGCTATAAATACTATGCACGATATAAATTTAAAATAAAAAAGAGAGAGTAGAAAAAGAACAAAGTAGGAAGGCTTAGCGAGATGCTTTCTTAAAAGCGGTAAGGAGTTGTGACCTTACACCCCAGTATGGTATACCCATCTCGGGCATGATCCATTGGAATTCCAATCTACACTTAAACATCTTTATAAATGTATTCTTAGGAGGATTCTCAAGAATACAACGAATTATAAACAATGACGCCATCAGAATCAAATATGTTGAAGCATTTCTTCAACAAGCATACAAACACAACAATATCCCATACCTTTATGAAACATTATATCAATAATTACTATGGTAAAAATAATAAATATAGTTTGGAACTGAAGCACATATTGTATCATCAAAAAGTTGATCGTGAACAACGGTATGTAATATCATCACGACAGGACCGCAGCACGATACCAAGAGGTGGTATTTGGGAAGTACCATACCGTCTAACGCACTTATACGGGTTAACGAGTTAGAATGTATTTTCTTTGGACTTTACTTTATCTAGGTTTTGTGATTATATCCAGGTTTTGTTATTGTTATTATCACTTCGGAGGTTGGCTTCAGACAGTGCTGGTGTTCAGGAGTGTAATGCCTCGGCATTTATGACATACATGTTGACAACTGGGGTTGTTGTTGTTGAGACCCAGACCGTCCGACCTACCAGAAAGGTGTAAGGTAACTGTATGGACGGCCGGGAAGTGCCACCCAATTTAGACCGGAACCCAGTGGGGGAGGCATCCACAGGGACCGTACCCTCCTTCCCCTACCACCAACCTCTCGGAAGGACTTACGGACCCACATGTTTAACGTGATCGTACTCCGCATGAACACGGCGGCATTTGTGGTAGCGTGCATATCTAGCGCGCAAACCACGGGGATACCGCACCCGAGATGGCCAACAGCACGCGGTGTTCCGAGGTGGTCACCCACCAAGTACTATGACAACTGGGGTGTAAGGTCACAACCCCTTACCGCCTTTAAGTAAGCATCTCGCTAAGCCTTCCTTCTTTGTTCCTTTTTTACTCTCTCTTTTTCATTTTAATTATATATATATATATATAAATAAATAATTAAATAAATATATAAATATATATATATATATATATATATATATATATATAATATCTAAATAGAAAATGTAAAACACTTGAAAGTAAAAATTGAATGCTAACAATGAAAAATACCACCAATTGGCCGGGGGGAGTTGTGACCACCACTCTCCGGTTGAGCATTCTTTATGAGATGGCAACACTCCCGGAAGGCGATACTTTTAATATGGATGGCCTTATTACCAACAACAATCACCAATTGAAATCAACAAAACCCATTAAAATATGCACATGAAAAACCTAATACATATTTACTCAATGGACTTTCTATTAACCAAACACCATACTTCAATGTGCATTCTACTTCTCCTAGTAATTAATAGCATTTATCACATGAATATATGAAATATAAAATCCTTACCACTAGTACGTGTTACCTTGTCTTGAACTTTTTAAACCCATATAAGGCTTGATCTCTATCCTTTTACTTAAACAAATTCTCCATAACCATGTACCACTTCTGTCTTCCCATATCTTTTATATCCCTGTTTCAACCGTTCAAATATCTTCTTATACTTGCAGTTACAGTTAAACCATTGAATTCCGATATAATCTTGATCAAAAAACCCTTCGGGTAACCCTGTTTCATAGCCTTATTTAAAAAATCCCTATCGCTTTTAATTTTATCTATATCTCTGCTATATATATATATATGACGTATAACACTTAAACACTTAAAGTAAATTTTATTTTAAGGGTGTAGTTAAGGGATTATACTCGCCAATCTTTCATCCCATGTAATTATTTTTTCAATTGCTGCTTACCTTATATATGGAACAAGTAAAGAGGGATATGTCATACGTATTTAATACCTGTTTTATTTTACAGACCATTTTCAGATTTATTTACAGACCATTTTCAATAAATGGTCTGTACCTGTAAATGGTCTGGTACTCATAATACAAGTAAATTAAAATTCTTAAAATAAACATATATATATATATATATATATATATGTATATATATATATATAAATATATATATATATATATATATATATATATATATAAATATATATATAAATATATATATATATATATATATAAATATATATATATATATATATATATATATATATATATATATATAAATATATATAAATATATATATATATATATATATATATATATATATATATATATATATATATATATATATATATATATATATATATATATAAATATATATATATATATATATATATATAAATATATATATATATATATATATATATATATATATATATATAAATATATATATATATATATATATAAATATATATATATATATATATATATATATATATAAATATATATATATATATATATATATATATATATATATATATATATATATATATATATATATATATATATATATATATATATATATATATATATATATATATATATATATAAAATATAAATATATAGAAATTGAAAAATCGGAAATAAAGATGTTTTAGTAACTTTTGCGCAAGGCAGCAGAGGGTACCAAACACTATATATATAGAAAAATAGAAATATACAAAGTGAAAAAAACATGTAAAAAGGAAGGAAGGCTCGGCAAAAAGCTTACATTATGGCGGTAAGGGGTTGTGACCTTACTCCCCAGTTCAACGAGCTCGTCAAAATCGCCGCGGCATTTTCACTCCTGGTCGCCAGCCCTGGCCCAAGCCAACCTCCGGAGTGACTTTGAAATCATCACGAGACCTGGATAGAGATGTGTACGAGAGTCATATCACCACAAATAAAGCCAGCTGAATTGCCGACTCAAATGAAATGTAGTTCCAGCCGCGGTCCTGTGATCACAGTGCGGTCCTGTCATATGGAGGGTTCGATGATTTTGTCTCTAATTGAAAAGACTTAAGTATTGAGTTCAATTAGAGACAAAATCATCGAACCCTCCATATGACAGGACCGCACTGTGATCACAGGACCGCGGCTGGAACTACATTTCATTTGAGTCGGCAATTCAGCTGGCTTTATTTGTGGTGATATGACTCTCGTACACATCTCTATCCAGGTCTCGTGATGATTTCAAAGTCACTCCGGAGGTTGGCTTGGGCCAGGGCTGGCGACCAGGAGTGAAAATGCCGCGGCGATTTTGACGAGCTCGTTGAACTGGGGAGTAAGGTCACAACCCCTTACCGCCATAATGTAAGCTTTTTGCCGAGCCTTCCTTCCTTTTTACATGTTTTTTTCACTTTGTATATTTCTATTTTTCTATATATATATATATATATATATATATATATATCTATATATATATATATATATATATATATATATATATTTGAAATGTAATAATAAGAATTATGTAAAAATAAAAAAATACAATACAAAAATACAATACAAAAATAAAAAAATAAAAAATAAAATATATATATATATATATATATATATATATAGTATTATAACTAATATATATAATATCCTATACATTTATACTCTATGTAATACCTAAAAAACTGTGTCATTTGGCTCTCCAACACGATAGCAATATATTTAAATATTTAATATAATATATAAAGTAGTTCCTCGTATACAAGAAAATTGCTAAAAGAAAAAAAAAATTAACAAAGGGGATGAAACTGTCAACCAATCCAGATCGAGAAAAGTAGAAAGGGTATTTGCAGAGATAATGAAATAACTCGAAATGGAATGAATCATTTTTTACGTCTAACATTTGGTATGAAAAACGGTCCAACAAATACATGAGGAAACAAGAGTGGAGATGTTTTTGTGCATTTCTGAATACATGTCTATCCCCAAGATAAAATTCTAACAAAAGATAAGGTTTCTGGACCGAGCATTGCATTTTTGGTTGCTGTGAAATATGTTTCACTCTGATAAAATATTTATTCCTGAAAAATAATCGAACCAATCGTGCACGTGTATTTAAAGAAACGAATAATCTAGGCAAAAATTTTTGTATGTCAATATATTTGTATATGAATTTATTATCTAAAAGCTATCTAAAATTTATTATCTAAAGTCCTATTATCTAAAAGAAAATAAATATTCAAACTTGTAATATACATATATTTTATAATAAACTGCAAATGTACATATGTATGTCATTGTAGTAGAACTGATTCAGTGAAGATGCTCTATAATCATAGTAATATACAATTTATTAATTTTACAGTTGTGAGGATTATATTATTTATTACCATATTATTCTAATTCTACTTCTGCTGATTTTAATTTATGTCCTAAACTTCTCAACTTTCATTCAGAAAAATCGCATACTCATGATTGGCCAGATCTATAAGAAAGGCGGACATTAGAATTATGACTCTGATATTATACCAAGTTCACGCGTGTGTGTGTTCTGATCGTCCAAAAGTATAGAGTGCAATCTTGTGAATATATATATTGTGTCATAGTTTGATCATCACAGGTTCAGATTGAAGTCAGTTTAGAAATATACTAGGTTTGAATTTCAATGTAGATTAGTATGTCTCGGATAGAATTTGTAATTCAAAACTGAGTGACATCATTCTCGTGGATCTAGCCCGTTCCATTCATCAAAAATGATACTTTGAGTAATACTTTTGTATTTGAACTCCAATAGTCATATATCTGCTATAAGAATAAATTGTTTCTCCGTCCATAACGCTTGGAGAGATTTTGGCGGCGAATTTGGCGGAATTTCGCCAACTTGGCGACTTTTTAAATGTTACCAAATCAACGAAAATCTCGCCAAATAGATAAAAATGAATCTAAATCAATAAAAATAGCGACTATTTGACGAAACTTCAATATCTTGGAAAAAATATAAGTATATACTATAAGAAAAACCTATTTTGTTTTTACTGTAAAAGTAGTAATAGCATTATATAAGGAAAGTCATGTTCTGCCCACATCAGATTTTTTTTAATGCTTATAGATTGCTACAGGACACTCAGTATACCGAATTTGAACTGTGTATCTTAGACAGATTTTCAGCACAAATTTTGGTTTAAGTCAACTTATTTGAGAAAAACCAGATAAATATGACATTCAAGATCTCTCGAATAATCATTAAAGTGCCGTAAAATTTGAAAATTTTGAATTGTCAAATTTTTCCTTAATATATTGCTACAGGATTGTCAAATTTGAACTGGGTATGCTAAATATATTTCCCTTGAAATTATGATTTAAGTCACCCTATTTGGGGAATGAAATTGATGTGAGCAGCACATGAATTCCCCTGCAGAATAAAACTCATTTTCTCTTTATTTCTTTAATAATTCGTTAAATTGAGCTTAATTGCATAAAATAACACTGAATTTGCACTTTTAATTCAATTTCTGTTTTTATTTGGTAACTGCACATTTTTTTCAAAGGTGACGGAACAAAAGCGAGGAAACCTCAAATATCTCGAGAACGGTTAGTTCTAAATAAATGGGGTTTGTCTTATTCTTTTCCTCGTCAAAAATTATGTATAAAACAAGCATTTAATGGATACATTCATGCATAAGCAGATTTTTATTTTAGATGTTGTTGATTTTTACGGGTCATTTCGTAAAAAAGGCAGGTTTTCCTTTTCTGTATCGAACCAAAATCTAATCCGCACCCGTATCCCACAAGTGACTTATCTACCACATTTTGTAAAATTTGGTCAATTAGTTTTTTAGCTAGAGTGAATACATGAGATTTTTGAGGGCCATTTCGCAAAAAAGGTGCGTCCTTTTATCCCGAATCGTACCAAAATCTAATTAGCACCAGGGCCACAAACATGTGACTTACCAATAAAACATTATGAAATTTAGTATATTAGTTTTTTAGCTAGAGTAGATACATACATTGCACAGACAGACACACACACACGCACACACAGATGTCACGCTAAAAAAAGTTTTTTTTTGTGTGTGTTTTAGATGTTCCAAAAAGTGTAGATCCATCAAAAACACAAGTTATAATTTTCAACACGATTCCAATACTTTCCAAAGAAAAAAAAAAAGAATTACAGGGAAAGTAGAAAACTGATAAATATAACGTTGTCCTTCCTTTCAGTCTACGTTCAAAAATGCATTGGACCTAGTAAAACATATACCTTCGCCACATATCTTAACCCCATATGTAAAAATCTTATGTGGGCAGAGCATGACTTTCCCTGCAGACTCAAAAATTCATTTTTACTTTATTTCTTTAAGAACTCATTAAATTGAGTTTAATTGCACAAAATTATACTAAATTTGTAATTTTAATTCAATTTCTGCTTTTATTTGGTAATTGGACATTTTTCCGAAGGCGGCATAAAAAATGCGAAAAATCTCAAATATCTCGAGAAAGGTTAGTCCTAGAGTAATAGAGTTGTTCTTATTCTTTTCCTCGTCAAAACTTACGCATAAAACAAGCATTTAATTGATACATTTGAACATATGCAGTCTTTTTTTTAGATATTGGCGATTTTTGCGGGCCATTTCGAAAAAAATGGCAGGTTGTTCTTTTCCGAATCGTACCAAAATCTAATCAGCACAAGAGTATGCTACATGTGATTTATCTACCAAATTTTGTGTTATTTGGTTAATTTGTATTTCAGCTAGAGTGAATACATGAGATTTTTGCGGGACATTTCGGAAAAAAAGGCGGGTTTTTTTTCGAATTGTACCAAAAACTAATCAGTACTAGGGTCACACCCAAGGGTCTTACCTACCAAATTTTATGAAAGTCGGTCCATTAGTTTTTGAGTTAGAGTGGATACATACATTGCACAGACACACGCACAGACACACAGACAGACACACAGACACACAGACAGACACACAGACAGACACACACAGACAGACACACACACACAAACGTCACGCTAAAAATTTTTTTTTTTCGTATTCTAGAGGTCTCGAAGCGTATATATCCGTCGAAACTCGAGTTGCGATTTTCGACATGATTCCAATACTTTCCCTATACATTACCATATATGTTCTCTTTATTTTAATTAAATGTAATTCGCTTTTATTTCAATTTTCATTCTCATTTGATAACTGGACTTATTTTCAAAGATGGGGTAGAGAAAATACAAAAAAACTAAAATATCTCGAGAACGGCTAGTCCTAGTGTAATAGGATTAGTCTTATTCTTTTCTTCGTTAAAAATTACTTATTAGACAAGCATTTAATAGATATATTTGAGCATACGTAGTTTTTAATTTTAGATTTTGGCAATTTTTGCGGGTCATTTTGCAAAAAAATGGCAGGTTATTTTTTTTTTCGAATCTTACCAAAATCTAATCAGTACCAGGGTGTCCTACAAGTAACTTCACTACCGAATTTTGTGAAATTCGGTCTTTAATCTTTCAGCTAGAGTGGATACAAGCTTTTGCGGGCCATTTCGCAAAAAAGGTGGGCTCTTTTATCCCGAATCGTACCCAAAACTAATCAGCACCAGATTCGCCCACAAGTGACTTACTTACCAAATTTTATGATATTCGGTCCATTTGTTCTTTAGTTAGAGTGGATACAAAATCTGCACAGCCAGACAGACACACAGACACACAGACACTCACACAGACGTCACGCTAAAAATAGTTTTTTCGTATTCTAGAGGTCTCGAAACGTGTAGATCCTACGAAAACGCGAGTTGCGATTTTTGGCATGATTCCAATACTTTCCCAAGAAAAAATCTGATGTGGGCAGCACATGACTTTCCCTGCAGACTTATATACACGTTCTATTTATTTTCATTAAATTTAATTCATTTTTAATTCAATTTTTGTTCTCATTCGGTAACTGGACTTATATTCAAAGGTGACGTAGACAACATACGAAAAATCTAAAATATCTCGAGAACGGCTAGACCTAGTGTAATGGGGGTGGTCCTATTCTTTTCTTCGTTAAAAATTATGTATAAAACAACCATTTAATGGATATATTTGGCGTACGTAGTTTTTTATTTTAGATTTTGACGACTTTTGCGGACCATTTTGCAAAAAAAGGCAGGTTATTTTTTTCCGAATCATACCAAAATCTAATCAGCACCAGGGTGACCCACAAATGACTTATCTACCGAATTTTGTGAAATTCGGTCCATTAGTTTTTCAGCTAGAGTGGATACAAGCTTTTGCGGGCCATTTCGCAAAAAAAGGCGAGTTCTTTTATCCCGAATCGTACCCAAAACTAATCAGCACCAGATTCACGCACAAGTGACTTGCCTACCAAATTTAATGAAATTCGGTCCATTAGTTTTTTAGTTAGAGTGGATACAATATCTGCACAGACAGACAGACACACAGATAGATACACACACACAGACGTCAAGCTAGAAATAGATTTTTCGTATTTTAGAGGTATCGAAACGTGTAGATCCGTCGAAAACTCGAGTTGCGATTTTCCACATGATGCCATTACTTTCCCTATACATTACCATGCATTGCAGGGAACGTAAAAAAATTATGAAGTTTTAGAAGCGTCATCTTTGAACATACAGTAGCAGACATAGTGCGTGCAATTTTCATCCGATCACCTTCAGCAACAACTCGACCTGTAAAAATTAATTCACACCATGTATCCAAATTATAAAGCAAACGGTTAAGTTTCAGAGAAGTCAAAATCGTGCAATGCGTATATCAGTAAAGAGGTCGCAACACGTGCAGTTTTTGTCCCATCACGTTCAGCAGCGCTTTGTGCCTGCAAAACATGTAAAGTCATTCAAGTAATTTCTTACATGGACAGAATAGTGTAGCTGATATAACATCTAGGGGTGGTCCAGAAGCTCAAGTTTCGGTCCTCGCCTTTATCCAAAAAACATTTAGAGTTCAAATTAAGTTTAATACTCCAAGTTATGTTATTGTTGTTTCTTATGACCTCCTGTTTTCAACGGAGTCGATTCAGGACCAGTGACGCACGAAGCAGGACACAAGATCAGAGAACAACGTTTATTACAAACAAGCATCACTGATGAAGGTCGGAGGGGAAGCAGCTTCTCAATTGGACGAGCACCCAGAAGGTGGAAGACTGACTTTATCCTCTATAAGCATCCATGTCTTACTCGGGATTCGAACCCGAGCCCACCAGACAGCAGCCGAAGACGCTATCCACTTCACCGACTGGGCGGCTCTCCAAGTTATTACGTGGACAATGTAGTGTAGTTGATAGAGCATCTAGTGATGATGAGGAAGGGCAAGTCTCAATTCTCGCTTCCGTCCGAATGTCATTTTGAGCTCAAATTAAGTTTAATGCTCCACAATGGCTGGGCGACATATGCTGCTTATTTTGTAGTCTACAAACCCAGCTTATCTATGCAAGCAATGTGTGACCAAAGTTATCCGAATGAGAATGGTTTGCGATATTTTACCATATGCACACCATACAATGATCGTAAGTTACTAGCAAGAAACTATTACTCCGATAGCAGAACTCTCACCCGGGTGATTTATGCGCTTTTACAACTTCTGTGAATCGGACGAATAGATAAATAAATCCATTTATTTCCAAACGCGCTCGTTTATTGATATGAATTATGGATGAATAAAAATAAATAGTGGAGGAAAGGAGGCGAGATGAAAAAGGATTCATGGAAAGAAGTTTTACTAGAGAAGTAATGAAAAAGGAACTAGGGATCATTTATAATCGAAGTCGTTTGACTGACAAAGCAAGATAGTCGTAAATACGACAAAATAACTCCAGTTTTGCTCTTTTTTTTTGTGCTGGTAATGTCAAGAACCGTTCCAGAAAAGGAGCTTAAGCAAAAGATAAGAGCTCAAGGAGTAGATTATGTAGTACTTGAGTTCAAGCTTGCCAGAATATTTGTAAAAAATTTAAGAATAATTGAGAAAATGTATGTCGCTTTAACCTTAACGATTTAGGTATAAAAAGAAATAATATTTATATGGTATTCTTTTTGTTTTTATAGGAAGTCACGCAGAAGTATGTGAAAGTATAAAATCGTATTAAATATTTGAGAAGAATATTTAAACGTATTTATTCTTTTACAAAAACTTTTGTAATAAATTATTCTTGACTTTTCGGGAAGCAGTTGTTTATGCTTACATGGGGATCTAAAAATTTCATTTAATTTTACCAGCTTTTGATATACACTATATATAAGCATTGGTTTTATATTTTGCAAAGAAAAAAATGTGTTAACAAATCCTTGATATTTTTTCTCTTTCTATATTTTTCCTTTTACCTAGTTTGATTGCTACTGCCGATATTGTGATTTACTGTTTAACATCTAACTGATTGTATTGTTGTGCAAATAATAGGCAAATAATAGGCAATGCCACCTGAAGTACTAAACATTTTTGGTAATTTTAACGTATGTATATGAAGCAAAAAATATCATGGTGTTGTTTTTAATTTTCCTATTTCAACCTAGACGTATAATGCCAATTTTTATTAATTTCCTTTTTTCATAGTATAATGTATAAGGAAAGTATCATGACGGGGTCCAAATTTCGAATTCGAGTTTTTGACAGAAGATCACGTTTTAAACATCCCTGAACACGAATTGTTTTAAGATTATGGCTGTGTGTGTGTGTGTGTTCGTGTGTGGGTGTGGGTGGGTGGGTGTTTATTGCATTATATAAGGAAAAGTGGAAATAAATTCATTTCATTATATGACAAAAGTAATGTGCTGCACACATCAGATTTTTTCTTTCCCTGCAATACATAGCAATGTATACGGAAAGTATTGGAATCATGCCGAAAATCGCAACTCAAGTTTTCGACGGATCTACACGTTTAGAGACTTCTAGAATGCGAAAAAACTATTTTTAGTGTGACGTCTGTGCGTGTGTCTGTCTGTACGTCTGTGCAATGTATGTATCCACTCTAACTTAAAAATTAATGGGTCGAATTTCATAAAATTTGGTAGGTAAGTCACTTGGGTGTGATCCTGGTGCTGATTAGTTTTTGGTACGATTCGAAATAAAAGAACCCGCCTTTTTTCCGAAATGGCCAGCAAAACTTGCCTGTATCCACTCTAGCTGAAAAACTAATAGACCGAATTTCACAAAATTCGGTAGATAAGTCACTTGTGAGATACTCTGGTGCTGATTAGATTTTGGTATGATTCTGAAAGAAATAACCAGCCTTTTTTTTTGCAAAATGGCCAGCAAAAATCGTCAAAATCTAAAATAAAAAACTACGTATGCCCAAATATATCCATTGAATGCTAGTTTTATACGTAATTTTTAACGAAGAAGATAATAAGATCAATCCCATTACACTAGGACTAGATGTTCTCAAGATATTTTAGTTTTTTCGTATTTTCTCTAAGCCACCTTTGAAATTAAGTCCAGTTACCAAATGAGAACGAAAATTGAATTAAAATAGAATTAAATTTAATTAAAATAAAGATAGCATGGATATACGTCTGCAGGGAAAGTCATGTGCAGCCCACATCAGATTTTTATATACACTATTATGCCTTACGGCTTTATCTATCAATTTATCTATCAAGTGCCATATCCTATCTTATTGTATGTAATATTTACATTTAATTACTATTTTACTAAATATTCTTATGTATGTAAAGCCAAAATCAAACTAAGACTTATCTAGAAATAACCATATGTCGATTATAGAATGATTGCATTTGATTTTGAGAATGTAGGTGGAATGTGGATGTTATGTTTCCATGGATTCTATTTAACCCTCATGAATTATTAAGCATCCTTTAGTATCTCCAAGTGTACTAAACATCCTAATATTTTAAACAAAATAAAACCCCTCGAGCTTATGAACCAATATTTTACCAAGGATAAAAACAAATTGGGCTGCAACAATCGTTATATTTTAAAGATTGCAGCTTCTCCAGCCATTGCAAAACCAAAACATTAATATATAGAAATTATAGCCACTATGCTTCGAAAACTAAAAGCTCGAGCCAAAATTCAATTATATACACTTGTAGAGCATTCAAAGTGCTACAAATTTCTGCTTATTGTTCATGCCTGTAGCATTTTTAGTTTTTGAGATTTAAGCATTACAAACTTGAAAAACGGAAAATTTGATGTCTCCTTCAACTCGACAAGACGATTACTGTAGGAACTTTGTGTGAAAATAAATATAGATTTAGAAACTTTTTTTCTCTAGGCCAGGCACTTGACATTCATCATTCGCCTATTACATCGGCCAGAACGTGAACCATTTAGCCGTCCTAGGACATTGCCCCAGGCGCACCAAAGGGGCGCGGAACACACTAAGCCCACAACACAAACATCCATACCTTACGTGGGACTCGAACCCACAACGCGGCGGTCGAACGATTGCTTTGGAAACGCTCGCTTTGACCGTTCGACCACCACGTCGGCAGATTTAGAAACTAAATTTTCTATTCCATATTTTTATCGCATACTATTTATATCTATCTTTTATAGTTTCGGAGATATTGCGAGTTAAAGTAAGAAAAATTTAAAGAAACACTCGATCGAACTGATACTTTTTAAAGTTTTTTTCTTGAAAAAAAAAATGTTCAAAATATTAAAATATTGAAATTTTTAAACTAATTCATAATATGAACCCTATTTCCGACAAAACAAGTAAAATTCATTTCGAGTTTTATCTATTAATTATCGGAGATGTACACGTCCAGCGCTTTTACGTTTTCCGTAACGGTCCAATTAACGCTAGAAAAATAGAAACCATAGATGTTATTTACATCAAAACACATTTCGGCTCTTCAAGCCCATCTCATTCGTAACCCCGCCCCATTTTCGAAATCCTGACTATGATGTCAATATCTAAACCCTATAACCTCATTAAGTAATCTGATGTAAGCAGCACATGCACGTACTTTACTAACCTATACGTACTGCGAGCCGCACATGTGTGTGCGTGTGTAAGTACATGTACTTTCCCTACGTAATGCAATAGATTTTCTTCTGTCACAGCGAAACAATGTATGGAAGATCTACAAAACAACGCATTTGGCTTTGAATTAACGACACGTAAATTGAAATACGGCACTTTTAGCAACTTATTAGTCCAAAGAGAAAGATTTATTCATGCTCAACTAAAAAATCCTCATCAAAATGCAATTAAAGTTTAATTAATATCCTGGGAATAAAACTACTATAATCATATTATTAGGCTTCATAGCACAAAACTATTACAAACAATTTCTTCCCCCTTTAAGGTAATGAACTTCATTCACGGTAATGATATTACGTAATATTGAAAAGTGAACGTTTTCAACGATACTTTCTACTTTTTTGATTTTATGTATTTTTCTTTTTGATAAATTTAATTGAAAAAGGCGCAATACCTTGAGAAGGGTTCAAGCTAGTGTTCTAAAATTTGTATCATTCGCTTTCTAATGAAAAATTAAGTCAAAAATAATTATTTTTAAACATTACTGAAGATGCTGGTGTTTTAAAGGTTGTTTTATAAATTAATTCGAAAACGGGGGTTATTGGAACATTAGATTCTAATAGGTCCAAATTATGTTCCAAACGTTTCATTCACTCATTGGACATCAAGTCCACAGGCTCAGGAATACACTGACACACACACGCACTAACATTCATACTAACATACACGCACACACTAACACATACACACACTAACATATACGCAAGCACTAACATATACACACACACACACACACTAACATACATACACACACACTAACAAATATATACACACACACTAACATATATACACACACACTAACATATATATATACACACACACACACTAACATATATATATACACACACACTAACATATATATATATATGTACACACACACTAGCATATATTCATACACAAGCACAAGCATCACCCCAGAAACGTTCGATTCGAGTTCAAGTATTCTTAAAACGTACTCCTCTGTCAAAAACTCAAATTCGAATTTTCGACCCTGTCACAATACTCCCTTTATACATTATACTATGTATGCATGAAAAGCAATAGAACACAAAGAGCATTAAACAAACCTATTTGAAACTCAATATGTATTTAAGAAAAAATCAGATGCAACATAGGTATTTTATTTAAGTACAATTTTTTGTGAAAGAAAAAATCTGCCCTCCAAAAAAGGGAAATCTAAATGGATCATTTATTACCGAAACCGATTAAACGACAAAACAAGACGCTGTTTAACACGACAAAGTGACTTCCATCGTTTTCGGTCTAACATTTGTAATGTCAGGAACCTTGCAAGAAAATTGCACCGAAGAAGATAAAAATTAAAAGGAGAAGAATTTCAAGACTTGTACTTTTCATATAAATACCATCATTTTCAATTAAAGTTGTCAGCGATGTCCCCAAACACGTGAACAACTTTACAGCATGAATGAAAATACATTTCGAAATCTGATAATAACATACTTAGTTTGTAACAACTTAATTAAAGTTACCAAACAAAGGTATGGATCAACCGCATCAGCAAAACAAGAAGGCTGTCAATCATCACCCCTCCGAAACTGATGGATTTTTCTAATTAAGTGCTTTATGATGTTACTAATGAAGACTTTTAATTCCAGGTTACATTAAACATCAGTTTGAGCAAGTTTCATATGTTTTTATACATGTGAGAGCTTTTAGGTTGTTTAGGTCATAAGTGGTTGCAAGGCGATCGGACTTCAGGCAGTAGATTCTGAGGTCCACTTTAACGAGAAGAAGCTAGAATCGTGATACAGTAGCTCAAAGGTTAGAGCATGGGCTGGCCAGTTTAAAATCCTGCAGTTCAATCCCCTGTGAGACATTCAGACCTCTACCATAACGCCCTTATCAAACAAAGCCTTCAAGTTGGAAGCCATATCTGCAATATCTGAGGTCTGAAAAAGACACTGTGAATTTTCCTTATGGAGACAGTTTCAAGAACATGACCACACAGGATACAATTGTGAACAAATAACTAAATGCCGTGTGGCGTAGATTTTCTCATAACAGAAAGCATTTTTAAGTAGCTTATAGTATATATATATATATATATATATATATATATATATATATATATATATATATATATATATATACTAATTAAAATAGTATGTTACTACGGAAATTCGTAAACAACTTGACAGAAAACGAGATGACCAATATACAATTCGCACAAAATGCAGCAGACAAGTACATGGTTAATTATTAAAAAAATATAATAATAACAATAACAAATTCCAAGTAATCATGAAATATTAAAATCACCAAAGTAGTCAAACCACGGACACAATGCCGATAGGGTTAATTAGAAATATATGTTCAGACCAGAAGAGGAATTTAATTCTGGTTAATCTTCGAAATTGAGCCGGTACTTTTCATTTCTATTATCGGCATTGTGGTCGTGGTTTAACTGCTTTGGTGATTTTAATATTTCATAATTACTTGGAATTGGTTATTATTATTATTATTATATTTTTCTAATATATATATATATATATATATATATATATATTAACAATAAAAGTCCAATGATAGAATAGAAGTTGTAACTCATAATACACTAACTAACTTAAAAATTGACTACAAAATACAAAGTAAAAATGAAATTCAACTATAATAAGGAAATTTAAATACATGTTACTGGTCACCACGCTAAAGATAAACAACAAATACCAATGGTGTGGAATCAAAAATAGGAATACAAAATGTACCAAGCATTAAAGTTTGCATGTGGAAAAGCTCTAGGCTTAAGAATTGTTCATTACGCTTAAGTCCAAATATATAATCGAAATGAACACAAAAATGCTTGTTTCTGAAACAGGGGATAGATCATATATATATATATATATATATATATATATATATATATATATATATATATATATATATATAAAACTTTGAAACATCTGTATTGTTGATCCTCCAAGGGATCACGATTATGGAAAGTTAACTTTCATTTTCAAAGGCTTGAAAAATTTTTTTGATTGTTACCAAGTTTGATAATGCACCCCTGGGGAGGTAACTTGACCCCCCAAGGGGACTAATGACGTCACGGACATAATTGTATCTCAGCTATTTTTTACTTAGCCATAAATAACTCCTTTAATGCATAATTATGACACATTTTTCATTTGCTACCAAGTTAAGACGACATAAAATCTCGCAGTTTTTCCTCGAATTTCAAAAAAGTCTATCCACTTCTACATTTTTGGTAACAAAGACGATTATAAAGTTTCGTGAAAATCCAATAGTATTTGTGGCAGCTGTGGCCAGCAGCAAAATCCAATATTATTTGTGGCCGTGCACGCAAAAACATGGACCACAGACAGATGACAGACAGACGGAAATCACTCTAAAAATAATCACAACGTGTTCAGGCGGTCTTAAAAGATATATTGTCATCAGAATCTCGAAATCGCGCATTTTGCGGTTCTAAAAGATATATTGTCATCAAAATCTCGAAATCGCGCATTTTTATGAAAACAATGCTTCCACTATATGATATTCTATAGTACGAGAAAGTAAAAAGTAATAAAAAAAATGCAGCTGGTCGTTCAGATTGACTGTTGCACTCGAAGAAATTATAGAGTCCACTTCAATAAAAAGAAGGAATCTTGACTCAGTAACTTAATGGATGACGCGTTGGTCGCCTACCTCGAAAATTCGCCGTTCAGTTCCCGGTTTTGACAGTAATGCAAAGACCTTTATCAACAATGCATATATTATGTATTGTAGAGAAAGTGAAAATTAGTTATTCTACTATTCAATTTCACTGAAAATAAACAGGGTATCTCTAAATTAGATGTCCAAATAGTTGCTCCATCATCCCAATGTATTTAAAGAATTTTAAAATGTAGGTTCGTATCCCAAAAATTACGTGACTCTTTCTTCGTCGCTGTATAAATTATCATACAAAGAACCATCCCCCGAAATACCCTAACAGCTGTAACTGTTAATCCAATCAGGAATGATGAATACAAAATCTCTCATGCATAAACATCATTTTAGCATAAGAATACCAGAACTGGAAATATAATGGTTTGTAAAGCCGGAAGTTCAAAGGATAGATGACGTAAAAATTTATTAAGGAAAATCACGCATGTAGTAATGAACATTTGGAAACTGAAAACGGATTGAATGTTATAACTATGATTTTTTTTTAAATATTAATATTGTCTTAAAATTTTATAAAATATCTATATATGGATTCAACTTTTCATGCATTTTTATTCGGTGTTTAGCTTCATTTGTTTCACAGGAAGTATCGAAATACAGAAAAGCTGAATAATCTGGAAATTTCGTACTCAAGTTTTTGTTTTAAAATATCCCAAAATTTTATTTTTACTTTCCTTATATACATAATGTATAAGGAAATTATTGTGACAGGGTCGAAAATTTGAATTCGAGTTTTCGACGGGAGAGCACGTTTCAAGCATCCCTGATCACGAATCAAACATTTTTGAGGTGATGTCTGTGTGTGTGTTTGTGTGTAAAAGTGTGTGTGTGGGTCAGTGAGTCTGTGGAGACGATATCTCATGAATGAATGAAGCGAAATTTGGTACAAAATCTGGTAAAATCAAAATTTGGTACGAAATTTAATTTATCTGCTATAAGAATAACTTAATTCTCCGTCCATAACGCCTGGCGAGATTTTGGCGCCGAATTTGGCGAAATTTCGCCAACTTGGCGACTTTTTAAATGTTGCCAAATTAACTAAATCCCGCAAAATGGATAAAAATGGCACTAAATCAGTGAAAATGACAACTAATTGACGAAAATTCAATATCTTGGAAAGAATATATATATCTACTATGAGAAAAACCTATTTTTTTATTGTAAAAGTAGTAAATTCATTGCATTATATAAGGAAAGTCATGTGTTACCCACATCAGATTTTTTCAAGTTACTAACAGGTATGTAATGCAAATGAATTGAATGTATTTAGCATGGGTATAGATAGAAGGATAAAACTCCTATGGATGAGACGCTTGAAAATGCCATATCGCTTTGAAAATTACCCTAGTAGCATTTAATATTTGTCCAATATTGGACTAATATTGTATATCTTGGTACTACATTGGAAATATTTCCAATGTAATCCCAATATTGGGCAAATATTGGGGTTAAATTTGTCTCCCGTATTGGTTAATATTTGGTTAATATTTTCACTACAATAATACGCCAATATTGGTATTACATTGGAAATATTGGCGTAATATTATCCTAATATTGTCCCAATATATTAAGCTAATATGGGACCAATTCCGTCAAAGTGTCCACTTTTTCATATTGGTCCAATATTGACTGCCAATATTGGGCCAATACTGGTTTGCTACTAGGGACTTACATAAACAAAAATTTATACATACCACATATGATTATTTTTAAATTAAGATTCCCCAATTATCAGCATAATTAAACAGTATTTTTTCACAGTTGTAGGACAAAGTTCAGAGCATAGGGAGATAAAAATAAATTGAAAGGTAAAGTAATTTAAAATATTTAGGAATATTTCTTATTATTTCAAATCTAATTTGCATTGCTCAACTAATTTATTTCCACAAAATTGACAGTTTAAAATAAATATTTTAAATACTTCACCATAGAAATGCATACAATGTAGGGGCATTTATCGAAGCGCCACCTCAATTATTGTCTCAAATGATATTGGCATTTTCTCAGTATGGAGTTTTAAATCCTTACCTTTACCTCCATGGTATTTAGCTTATCTGTGTTAATACACAATGTTACAAAGAACGCACATTTGCAAATTTCTGTCCCTAGCACGTCAAGAATTTAGAGTTAGTTCCCCAAAATATTTTATCACGCTTTGTCACTGGGTTAAATTGAGATGTTTTGTGATTTATTGAGATGCCGTACACTACACGTATACGATCTTGTGTTTGGAACTAGACTGTATACACATTTTCTATTTTCGTCTATATATTTTCTATTTTAACTATAAAAATTTCTCACGATTTTTGAATAGAAATTATATAAATTTCAAAAATATAATTTGTAATATAATAATATATTGAAATATAAATATAACAAAATATTAATAAAAAATAATGTAAATGATTTAATAATAAAAAATAATATAATAATATACAAAAGTATAATATATAAAAATATAATAAAAAATATAATTGTTTATATAAATTTATAGGAAATCCCACACAACAATATTTCTTTAATGTCTTGTAAACACAAACCTACCAAGTAAAAATATAATTTAATTTTCCATAAATATGCATACTCCGGATACAAAAAAAATCCAATCACTTTTTCACAGACAAATTATTTACTTTTAAAATGCGTTGTTGATGGTAGCGTCAGCAACATAGAAAGTGAGTTTAAATACCAGTACGCTATCCATCATTTGCTCTCCGCTGGCTCCAAATAAAAGTAGTTTTGATACCTGAGATTATTCGCTTTAAAAAGCGAAGAATGTTACTTCGTTACTGAAAAAATATTCTTCACTGATATACCTGCAGTCAATACTGGAAGAGAAGCATGCAGAGAGTAACTTTGGATGACTAAGGTAATTTAATTGACTAGGCTTTACAGGTTTACTGTCTACCATAAGTTAATACTGTGAAACGCGATTTTGTATCAAGCATTTTATAAAGAAACTGTCATTTAAACCTCTCAAAGGCAGGGAAACTAGCAATCTTAAAAATTTAGTTAAAACTTTTTAATGGTTTTATTTTGTTTAACAACGTATGGCGCTTAGCGTTGAATATAGTTTTCTTATATTGACGCAATCAAGTCCCGTATCAGTAGGTCCTTATATCGACGCAGTCAGGTCCTGTTGCAGTTAGGTCCTGTATCAGTGGGTCCTTATATAGACGCAGTCAGGTCCTGTTGAAGTTAGGTCCTGTATCAGAGGGTCCTTATATCGACGCAGTCAGGTCCTGTATCAGTAGATCCTTATATCGACGCAGTCAGGTCCTGTTGCAGTTAGATCCTGTATCAGTGGGTAATTATATCGAAGCAGTCAGGTCCTGCCGTAGTTAGGTCCTGTATCAATAGGTCCTTATATTGGCGCAATCAGGTCCTGTCGCAATTAGGTCCTGCATTGAGCAGTTAGATCCTGATCAAATATTAACGCAGTTAGGTCCTCCCCCATGGTCGATATTATAAGTTTGCAAAAATTTCAGTTTTCTATATCACCGGTCTGCAGAATCTGAAAAAATATTCGACTTCACTGCTCCACTTTGTTGCTTCTAGGCGTGAAATCAAAAATCCTGCTTTGTTCGGTTGTCTGTGTTCCGTCAACCGTATTATAAGTGTACAGAGCGTATAAAATCTGGAATCTGAATTTGATTCAAACTGATTGTATGTTTTTATTTTATATGAATATTTTCTTTGTAATTGTTTTAGATTAATAAATCCAAGTTATCTCTGCTTAACTCCCGAGCAACGCCGGATGCATTTACTACAATCGAAAATATTGATGTTCCCAGCGCCAGAACAAAGGCGTATTACGTATCGGAGCAGAGATATAAGATGGGATAATATGCTTATTTAGGGCAATCATGTGTTCTTGTGTGTTTAATAATTTAAGCGTGTGCCAAACACAGCCGGTGACTAGGCTTTTCAAAAAATTTAATAAATTTAATTAATTCCTGCTTTAAATCCCTGCTTATGCCGGATACAGGTTCTACTATTTCATATTTTGTAACACGATACATTTGTTTAAGTATTGTTCTACGAGTGCTGATACTATAGTATCTTTATAACATATTTTAACTGACATTACATAACAAAACATAGCATTTGAAATGAGTGTTACATTTGTTTCAATGCTATTCGACGAGTGTTTATAATAGTATCTTTATAAACTGCTTTAACTGACATTGCATTTGCATAACAAAACATAGCTTTTGAAATTAGTGTTACATTTGTTTCAATACTATTCGACGAGTGTTTTCACTATTAACTTTATAAACTGCTTTAACTGACATTACATAACAAAACATAGTTTTTGAAACGAGTGTTACATTTCTTTCAATACTATTCGATGAGTACTAGTATCTTTATAAACTGCTTTAACTGACATTACATAACAAAACATAACTTTTGAAATCGGTGCTACATTTGTTTCAATACTATTCGACGATTGTTTTTAGTAGTAGCTTTATAAACTGTTTTAACTGACATTACATAACAAAACATAGCTTTTGAAATGATTGTTGTTACATTTGTTTCAATACTATTCGATGAGTACTAGTATCTTTATAAACTGCTTTAACTGACATTACATAACAAAACATAACTTTTGAAATCAGTGTTATATTTGTTTCAATACTATTCGACGATTGTTTTTACTAGTAGCTTTATAAACTGTTTTAACTGACATTACATAACAAAACATAGCTTTTGAAATGATTGTTGTTACATTTGTTTCAATACTATTCGATGAGTACTAGTATCTTTATAAACTGCTTTAACTGACATTACATAACAAAACATAACTTTTGAAATCAGTGTTACATTTGTTTCAATACTATTCGACGATTGTTTTTACTAGTAGCTTTATAAACTCTTTTAACTGACATTACATAACAAAACATAGCTTTTGAAATGATTGTTGTTACATTTGTTTCAATACTATTCGATGAGTACTAGTATCTTTATAAACTGCTTTAACTGACATTACATAACAAAACATAACTTTTGAAATCAGTGTTACATTTGTTTCAATACTATTCGACGATTGTTTTTACTAGTAGCTTTATAAACTGTTTTAACTGACATTACATAACAAAGCATAGCTTTTGAAATGATTGTTGTTACATTTGTTTCAATACTATTCGATGAGTACTAGTATCTTTATAAACTGCTTTAACTGACATTACATAACAAAACATAACTTTTGAAATCAGTGTTACATTTGTTTCAATACTATTCGACGATTGTTTTTACTAGTAGCTTTATAAACTGTTTTAACTGACATTACATAACAAAACATAGCTTTTGAAATGATTGTTGTTACATTTGTTTCAATACTATTCGATGAGTACTAGTATCTTTATAAACTGCTTTAACTGACATTACATAACAAAACATAACTTTTGAAATCAGTGTTACATTTGTTTCAATACTCTTCGACGATTGTTTTTACTAGTAGCTTTATAAACTGTTTTAACTGACATTACATAACAAAACATAGCTTTTGAAATGAGTGTTGTTACATTTGTTTCAATACTATTCGATGAGTACTAGTATCTTTATAAACTGCTCTAACTGACATTACGTAGCAAAACATAGCTTTTGAAATGAGTGTAAAATAAACAAGAACCGAACTTTGCACGCAATCAATAATAACGCAATTGCATTCACAACGCAAAATGCAGCTCAAATAAAGATAATAAAAAAATACATAATTTTCAGAAATTAATGGATTTTCTTCTTCAGTGCAACAAGCCTGTATCAAAATGCCCAAACAAGAGTGGACAAAAACGGTCAAACAGAAAATGGCTAACCGACAGAACCCAAAATAGTGGCGCCACGTAATGTGACGAAAGGAAACTGAAATGAGGAAAATATTGAAAATCAAGGAAATGTGGACATGAAAAGCAGAAGCGAAAACTAAATAAATGTATAGAGTGCATGAACTCAGAGTGAAGAGAAAAGACAGAAATAAGTAGCATTAACAAATCATTAGCTAAATTATTGGAATTTTTATTGACATGAAAATCATCAAAGAAATCCGAATCAAATATTGAAGAACACTTTAGAATAACAGAGGCAGAAGGAAAATAAACCAGTGACTAATCCTCTAACAATGATTAGCGATAGAAGGTTTATTACTTTCTTAGTTTTCGACACAATTTTGGATTTTTATTTTTCAACCTTTGATTGAAGACAAGTTTAGTTTGACCGTTATACAAAATTCCGCATTGACAAGAAATTTGATAAATACACCAAATACTGCATTTTCAATAGGGTAAATAAGGTAAGAAAAGATGTTTGGTGATAGGGAAAACTATCACATTCAAGTCAAATTTACAAATTGCCCCCCACACACACACACACATATACACACATTTAGGCGTTCGGTCCGGGCTTGTTGCACTGAAGAAGGAGATCCATTGATTTTTTAACACTTTACAACAAAGTTGAAAAGTGTTTATGACTTTGTTCATTAACACTTTACAACAAAGTTGAAAAGTGTTTATGACTTTGTCCATTCTGTCTGTCTGTCCGTTAGCACGATAACTGCCGTAAAAATGACTTAATCAAAATGAAATTTTAGTATGTTGTTCAGATGGTCTGTAGGACAGACATATGGGAATATAAATGAATAATATCACCCAATTAGTTTAGGATTGAACCCGGGTTGAAAAAATGAAATACATTGAGACCTATGGGACCTAATTTTTCAAACATTTTTTAAGCGAATTTAAAATTCACAAATTACTTCGAAAATTTTAGGTAATAGTCAAATTGTTCCATAAAATATATAAAAAAAAATCAGCGAAATATATTCAGTAGTTTTTTAAATAAAAATTAAAATAATAATTACACATCTTATATGAAACGATCACGTGACTATGATATGAAACGATCACATGACCCACTTCAAAATGATATATGGCATCCATCTTGTTTCAAAATCGTGATTTTTTAAAGTTCTTTTTAATTCATATTGAGTGTTGTATCCGTCCTAAAACTACTTTATTTTTGTTTAAATTCTGTGCATCTACACACTAAAACAACACAATGACAATATATTTGAGTTTAAATTCTCATTCAAATTTGATTATTTCTACAACTAAGCCTATTTTTCACCTATGTAAAATGTAAACTGCAAAATAAGTAGAATGAGTTGTATTAGAATTACTGTATTTCTTTAACACAAAATAATTCAGTCCATGGAGTCTGCATGGCTGATATGAATGAAATATTAATTGATTTTATAAACAGAAGGACGATTTTTTTCGATGAAGTTTTTAGCATAGAGTTTATGAATTGTAGCTCCATGGTCTTAATTTTTAAATAAAATAAATTATTATAGTATTGTGATGAATGAAATGAATGAAATCCTGCTTTTATAGAGAGATCCAGGCGTGTTATTTTTTCTATGACGTCATTTGAATTTATTTCAGCTGTTTTCGATGAAGTTTTCAAATATAATAAATTATCGTGGTATTATGATAGTTATAAAAATATTTCCGTGGAATGTATTGCATTTTAGATATATTTAAACCAGGCAATTTATATTTCAATGCCGTCATTTGAATGAAGTTCATTTTTTTCAATGAAGGTTTAAGTTTTCAAATATAATAAATCAATGTAGTATTGTGATAAGTTTTAAAATATTACCGATGAATGTATTGCATTTTCGACTTTTTTAAATAAAATTGCATTGAAGTTGGAAAGTGTTTCATAATCAATGCTTTAAGCATGATTGATCTTTCTTGTTAAACATAAATAAGTTTTTTTTTTCTTTATGTACGCCGCAGTAAGCTAACATTGAGCAGTAAGCCAGCATGCTTTTGTAAAGTAGGATAATTTTAATGCCACTAATAAAACATTCAACTATTAGTATTTAGGCCTGCTAAAGACAGGGAATAACACTCTTAGAAAATGGTTGCAACTTTCTATGAAGCTCTATTTGCGGTGCATTTCATGCTGCGCTTCAATTCATTATTAAAATGCAGGGACTACTTCAAATCACTACTTTTAATAACTTTTGATCGCAAATGAACTGGGCGGAAATATAATTTTGTTTAGACATAAATACATACTTTCTCATTTTTATAAAAATAAAAAATCAACGATATTAAATCACTCTTTATCTGGAAATTTCTTTATTTTGATAATGCATTGCTGTTACTTGAGCCAGCAGCAAACATAACGGGTTAAAATACCAAGCTACTATCCATCATTTGCTCTTCGCTGATTCTAAAAAGTAATCTGATGCTTGAGTTTATTTGGTTTATATAAAACCAGGGGAATGTTAACATTTTATTGCAACAAATTTGATAAAAAGACGCCCAGTTTTTGTACCAGGAGCCACTGTCGAAAATGCACGCAGTGGACCATGCAGTGAGTAACTTGAAATGAATACGGTAATATAATTGTCAGTGCCTTTCAAGGTCTAATGTTCGCAGTTAGCTGGTATTGAAAATCGTGTTTTTATTTCGGAAATTTGTAGAAGGAAGTGATTTTGATAAGTGGGATACGTTTATTGTGTGTATTGTATTAGAAACATGCAGCTACTAGTATTTAAGCCTACTAGTATTAAAATATTATAATTATTAGTGCCTTTCAAAGCCTAACGTATGCAGTAAGCTAGAATTGAAAAGCATCTTTTTGTTTCCGAAAGTTGTAGAAGGAAGTGTTTTGAGAAGTAGAATAATGTTATTGCTTGTATTGAAAAGCATATTTTTGTTTCGGCAAGCTGTAGAAGGAAGTATTTTTGATAAGTGGGATAAT